>JAVTVY010042390.1:0-19777 GCA_036873755.1 Hanleya hanleyi
GCATATTTTTTTAAGACCGAATGAAACGTAACTTCCAGTTCTTCATTTTGATATTTTCAGTATAATATCGAAGGTGTGCTCTCAATTTCAATTTTTAATATACATGTAGCACGTCCCCGTAAACTGGCAATATTCTCAATTTGATGACCATGAGAAATCGCGGTTCAAACATTGGATACATTTCGTTTGAGAAATAATGAAAATCAATTTAGTTGTTACAATTGGTTATGTTCAAAATGCTCAAAAAGTTTGCAAGGTATATCAAATACTAATTCTAAGGAAACTTGTTGATCTGGAAGTTTTTCCATCGCACAACTACATAATATTATCAATCTCGTGACCACGATAAATGGGAGATTTTCGAATAGTTAGGACAGCAGTTTTCCACAAATGAGACGTTTTCGATTACTTGGGGAACAGTGTCAGGTGACTTGGCGAAAAATGCCCGTTTTCGAATTTACTTAGGGTCGCGAATACTTAGGGAACTTACCGTACGATCTGCCGACAATCGCAGTCGCGGTCATTTTCTCACCTTGATTTTTTTTAAAGTTTGCACGTACATGTAGGAGAGTTCTAGGAATTCAAGGGAGATCACTTTTTAGATGAACATAGGCAGATGTATGCAAACGTGCATTCTTTTCAGGCATAATAAATAAGAATAGATTATCAATATCACGCTCTTTATGTTCTGTTTTCTGGCTGTTATTTCATGGCACGGTGTTATGTAGCCCTACCGACCGCATCAAATGTGACGATATCAATATCGTCAATTTCCGGCAAGGCTATATATATTCTGTGCCTATAAAGTGGATAATCAATACTTTTGAGTACTTTTTTTTTCTGTGATAATGCATTTTTTGAAAGTTCAGTTTTGACTAAATCGTTATGAATGATATATTTTCAATTTTAAAGTTCAGTTTTGTCTAAATCGTTATGAATTAAATATTTTCAATTCAAATTCGAATGTCTAATATTCTATCGTAATATATCGGCAGTGATGATGAAGTGATCAAATAATAATATCAAAATCCAGATGTCCCACAGATTAGTTTCAAATAAACTAGAATGAAAGTAACTCCGAAAAGTGAAGTCATTGTGATATTCTATATTTCGATAAAGGTTATACCATCGTCAGGAATATACAGGTAGCAAGATTACAAGAGTACATGTATATATACAGGGTGAATACAGTTAACCGTCCAAGCTGAACATTCTATATACAATGGATCATAGTGAGCAGTTTTTCAAAACAATAAAACCGACCACAATTCTTTACATGATATCAAGCTATGGTAGAGATAAACATTCTATAACCAATGACTTGAACTCATTTGAACACAATTAATTCTTTAGAAGCTTTCAAACCATGATTGAGGTCAGGACTTTTATTGTCCCCCGCTACTTAGTAGGGGGGGGGACTTAGAAACACCGGTGTCCGTGATTCCGTAATTCCGTGATTCCGTAATTCTGTAATTCCGTAATTCCGTAAGATTTTATTGTCCGGACAATAACTCGTGAACGATTCAACCGATCAACTTCAAACTTGGGGTGTGCCTTGACATTGGCGAGAGGACGGTTGGGATTGTTTTTCAGCAATGTGCGTAATCCAATATGGCCGCCGTCAGCCATTTTGGATTATAAGCAGTACGATCTTAGATTTTCTTGTCCGGACAATAACTCGTGAACGATTTAACCGATCAACTTCAAACTTGGGGTGTGCCTTGACATTGGTGAGAGGGCGGTTGGGATTGTTTTTCAGCAATGTGCGTAATCAAATATGGCCGCCGTCAGCCATTTTGGATTATAAGCAGTTCGATCTTAGATTTTCTTGTCCGGACAATAACTTGTGAACGATTTAACCGATCAACTTCAAACTTGGGGTATGCCTTGACATTGGTGAGAGGACGGTTGGGATTGTTTTTCAGCAATGTGCGTAATCTAATATGGCCGCCATCAGTAATTCCGTGATTCCGTAATTCCGTAAGATTTTCTTGTCCGGACAATAACTCGTGAACGATTCAACCGATCAACTTCAAACTTGGGGTGTGCCTTGACATTGGCGAGAGGACGGTTGGGATTGTTTTTCAGCAATGTGCGTAATCCAATATGGCCGCTGTCAGCCATTTGGGATTATAAGCAGTACGATCTTAGATTTTCTTGTCCGGACAATAACTCGTGAACGATTTAACCGATCAACTTCAAACTTGGGGTGTGCCTTGACATTGGTGAGAGGACGGTTGGGATTGTTTTTCAGCAATGTGCGTAATCAAATATGGCCGCCGTCAGCCATTTTGGATTATAAGCAGTTCGATCTTAGATTTTCTTGTCCGGACAATAACTCGTGAACGATTTAACCGATCAACTTCAAACTTGGGGTGTGCCTTGACATTGGTGAGAGGGCGGTTGGGATTGTTTTTCAGCAATGTGCGTAATCAAATATGGCCGCCGTCAGCCATTTTGGATTATAAGCAGTTCGATCTTAGATTTTCTTGTCCGGACAATAACTCGTGAACGATTTAACCGATCAACTTCAAACTTGGGGTATGCCTTGACATTGGTGAGAGGACGGTTGGGATTGTTTTTCAGCAATGTGCATAATCTAATATGGCCGCCATCAGCCATATTGGATTATAAGCAATTGGATCTTAGATTTTCTTGTCCGGACAATAACTCATGAACGATTTAACCGATCAACTTCAAACTTTGTGTGTGCCTTGACATTGGTGAGAGGACGGTTGTGATTGTTTTCCAGCAATGGGCGTAATCTAATATGGCCGCCGTCAGCCATATTGGATTATAAGCAGTTGGATCTTGTCCGGACAACAACTCGAGAACGATTCAACCGATCTTCATATGTGGGGAGTGCCTTGACATTGTTGAGAGGAGGATTAGGATTGTTTTTCAAGGACGTGCTTGATCCAATATGGCCACCATCAGCCATACTGGATTTCATTGGATTGTAAGCAGTTTGATCTTGTCCGGACAATAACTGGAGTGCGATTCAACTGATCTACTTCAAACTTGGGGAGTGCCTTGACATCGGTGAGAGGACGGTTTGGATTTTTTTTCAGTTATGTGCATAATCCAATATGGCCACCGTCAGCCATATTGGATTATAAGCAGTTGGATGTTAGATTTTCTTGTCCGGACAATAACTCGTGAACGATTTAATCGATCAACTTCAAATTTGGGGTGTGCCTTGACATTGGTGAGAGGACGGTTGGGATTATTTTCCAGCAATGTGCATAATCTAATATGGCCACCGTCAGCCATATTGGATTGTAAGCAGTTGAATCTTGTCTGGACAATAACTCGAACGATTCAACCGATCTACTTCATACCTGGGGAGTGCCTTGACATTGTTGAGAGGAGGATTAGGATTGTTTTTCAAGGACGTGCTTAATCCAATATGGCCACCATCGGCCATACTGGATTTCATTGGATTTTAAGCAGTTTGATCTTGTCCGCACAATAACTTGGGGAGTCCCTTGACCTTAGTGAGAGGACAGTCATGTATTATGTTTTATGGATGTGCATAATCCAATATGGGTGCCATCTGCTGTATTAGATTATGTTAAGCTCATCAGCGATATCTCCATTTTCAAATCATACTCTTATCAATGATATGAGATATCATCGACCCCAAAAAGTCGACCATAGAGGTCCATGGCCCCCGCAGCAGCAGCGCCAGTTATGGTGGATGTAATCCACCATAACTGGTGCTGCTAGCGGGGGACATGGACCTCTATGGTCGATTTTCTTTTATGGCAATAGCTTCCTTGAACATCAACTCACTCCAGTGCCTGGCATAGTCAATTACTTTAGTGCAGGGTAGTAGCATATGTGCAGTTGGTTTAAATTCCTTGACCGACCTGGTATTACGGTCTGGTAATAACATTAAGTCATAAATGTGCTGGAAGGCATCGCATTTCATAACATGGGAGTGAATTTCACTATTAGGATTAGAGTGTTCATTTAATCTGGTCATTAAACATCTTTCTGTTTGCCCGATATAATTTTTACCACACCCGGGACAGCAAAATTCATATACAATGTAACTTTTCAGAAAGTCTGGAATATAATCTTTGTAGGACACAAATGTAGATAACTTGCGTGTATTATAGATAACAATAAATCTAGCGGCACCATTTAATAGCCGTTTCATTTTCTTGATAGTTCTGTTAACAATTCGTTCACCCTGTCTGCCAAAATAGGGTAAGCGGAGATATATTTTGGGGATATTTTGGTGAGAACTCTTTTCGTGTCGTTTTTGAGAAATATCAAAATCCACCTCAAAAACGACACGAAAAGAGTTCTGACCAAAATATATCTCCAAAACATTATAGAATGTTTGTCTCTACCATAGCTTGATATCATGTAAAGAATTGTGGTCGGTTTTATTGTTTTGAAAAACTGCTCACTATGATCCATTGTATACAGAATGTTCAGCTTGGACGGTTAACTGTATTCACCTTGTATACTCTTGTAATCTTGCTACCTGTATATTCCTGACGATGGTATAACCTTTACCGAAATATAGAATATCACAATGACTTCACTTTTCGGAGTTACTTTCATTCTAATAATATCAAATTTTTACCACTTTCATGCAGCGGGAATTTTTGGTCACTTTTCATTCATTGGCATATAATCTTGAGTTACGATCCGAATAAATAACTTCAAATTTCTTTGGAGAATTGTTTATATTATACTCTTAGTTAAGCTGACTGAGTAATTAATCCGTAATCCTATGGTAAGTCATCTAGCCTACCATTGTTTCACTCGCCCAATTGTCTTCATCTTACTGCTCCTGCTCGTTGATTAATTCGTAATCCCATGATAAGTCTTCCATAAACTATTGTTTCATTTGCCCAATTGTCTTCTTCCTACTAAGAGCTTTGATCTCTTGTCTCCCTGCATATTTTACAATAAGTTGTTGCTGTCAAAGGTGATTTTCATGCAAATTTTCAAGGTGAGGAAATGACCGCGACTGCGATTGTCGGCAGCACGTAATATTAGGGTGGGGAAAATGTCGCCTGGGGAAAATGTCGCCTGGGGAAAATGTCATGTGGGGATACTGTCGTGGGGGGAAATGTCACGGGGGAAAATGTCACGGGGGATAATGTCATGGACTCCAAGGACTGTACTGTTCATCTTGGCACCGCATGACTGGGAACAGACACTTTCTCATTGAAGATGTTTAATAGCTCGGCTACAGCATGGTATATGGCAGACTGATTTGCTCAATTTCTTCAAGCTGCTCATGCATGCTGTGGCAGTTGGCTAATTTGTCAGCTTCTTCATTAATTTGTCAAGATAAACGATGCAATCAATACGGTATAACCAGTGGTGATTGATCTCGGCAGGGCTGGAAATCACACTGTTAACGGTGAGAGTGGCGAGCTGTGCGTAATGCTTCCTCTTCAACATCCCACGGAAACAGATGTAATGCTCTGGATACGCCGATACATTCTCGACACCATTGGCTAATGCCAAGAAAGTCTTATCAGTGATCGTGTAGTTGTTGTTTGCTCAACCTCTTAGAATGAACAGAATGTTGTGGAGATGAGGACTTGGTCATGAAATATGAATATTAGTATCAGTACCGTGCCATTCCCGCAGTAGTATGTACTGCAGGCCGTTCTTCCTGATCTAGCCTAAAAGTGCTGTAGTTTTATGACATTCCTTTCTGTCTGATTGCACCACAAGTGGACTTGATATGGGTATGTATCATTGTATCATTCCGTAACATTCACTACAGGTACATGTACATTGTTTGGATGTCAATAGATCATCTACATGTTAACAGGCTAGAACTTGTAGCTGGAACTTTAAAACAATCCTCACTTCAGTCTCAATTATGTCTCAGTTCCCTATTTTTTAGAGTATTGCTGAAAACAGGGGGTCTTATTCCTATATCCACTTTGTTCAATTTCAGTAATTTAGGGATTCTCATTTTGAAATAGGGAGTCTCAAGGACCTGGAGATTCATAGCTAGCTAGTAGCCTGCATGTCGATAACCAAAAAGCTTGAACATTCAAAAACAGATAAAACATTTTTCTTTCCAGTGCACTGGGTGTTCATTTCTCGCACACTGATTTGAATATTCAGTTTCTGTGTTTAAGTGTCACTAGGCATTTTGACTGCTGAGATGCTGATAGGTGCTTCTGATTGGCTGAACCTCCTCACTAGTAATAGGCATTAAACAGTATGGTACATCGCTAAGTATGTAAGCTAACACAAGTGAGTGACCACACATTATACAGCCAGCGAGCATGATACACACGCATGTAGAGATTCACTTTCACACAATCTTTTGGTACATGTACATGTTGTTTGTATGCACAAGTTGGTATAAATTGTGGATTTTTATTCCTATTTAGGATAATGGTACATAGGGTGGGGGGAAAACACCTTTTACTGACCCAAACCACCCATATGCCATTTATCCTATCTCCCTAATGTTAAATAACTGTATACCACCCAACACATATACAATAGAACCGAAAAATCTCCCCTCCCCCCCCCAACCATCACATATATTTTTACTGGAATAGCCCTCTCATGTACCGTTACAATAGAGCAATTGTTTGATACATTCTCTTATATTGGTCGCAGTGGAGGATTTTCAGTTTCTATTCATAACGATGAGCTTGTGGAGCCTATATCAAGCTGATATTGTTCTGATAATCGTCCCTATAGTCTCTGATTGCCAGACCAGACATCCAACATTTTAACCATTGTTTGTCCTATCATGTATAGGACGTGCTGAAGCACAGATTATAGTGATATACTGACAGGGTCAGTAACACTCTGACATTTCAACCCTGAGATTCATTTGTTTTCAGTCCATCAGAAACATGTGCTGCTAGTATTGATTCATATGAGTTTTTCTAAGGTATCTGTTTATTTGTGATGCTGTTCAATGTTTGTTGGTGTATGAATTGATCGTTGCCATCATACTACTGTACATGTATCTTATGGGACCTTGATAGACAGCTGTATGCTGGCTACACACATATATATTACATCTCCGTGTGGTACAACTATTTTAATACTCTGAAATTGTATATTCATTATATATTCTGTGCCGGATTAAAGGGTATCCTCGATGTAATTTTTGTATGGCCAAAAACTATTGAAATACATTATTTAGTGTATACTGAGTATAGTAGTATTTTTAAACATTTTTAAAATTAACCGAAATAGGCAAAAATGGCAACGGAAACAGGGAAAAACAGTGATGTCGACGAGGGATGTGCCAGGCTGTAACTTATAGCCCAGTGTTCATGTCTTCGTTCATTCTGTCACAATGCCATGTTGCCTCTTATTCAATTACATGTACAGCTCGGGGACCACTAATATAAGCCCTTTGGGCCGTTTGGCTCTATCAGGCAGTAAAACAACCCATCCCCACTCTTTGTCCACTAGTTTTATTGAGTTTGGCAAACAGTTTGATAACTGTGAGAAGTTGATTTGTCTGTGTAGTCAGTCTTCTATCATCTACGGCGGTGTGAATTTCTCCTGTTTATCGCCATCATCTTCGGTTGGGTCACATGATTGGCATGTATTTCATATTTTTATGCGCCTGTGAATTTTGACAGGATGTATTAATGGTATGGCATCGTCCGTCCATTAACTTTTGTGAGTGTTTGCTGGATTCTTTCCAAATTTGCCACACAATGACACATCATCGTCACCATGTGGAGATGCGCATGTGACATTTTCGAACCGATCTGATGATCGTCCATCCATCCATTAACTTTTGTGAGTGTTTGCTGGATTCTTTTCAAATTTGTTTCACAATGACACATCATCATCACCATGTGGAGATGCGCATGTGACATTTTCGAACCGATCTGATGTTTTCTCAACAGTTAAGCCTTGAATACCTTGAATGTCGAAAAAACTATTTCCATCAGCTACCTTTTCTTGTGACTGCAAGACGGCTAAGAGATTTTGCTGGATTCTACATGTATTTGCCACACATTATCATCACCATGTGGAGATGCGCATGTGACATTTTCGACCCGATGTTTTCTCAACAGTCAAGTCCCTTGAATGTCGAAAAAACTACTTCCATCAGCTACCTTTTCTTGTAAATGCAAGACAGCAAAGAGGTTTTGCTGGATTCTTTCCAAATTTGCGATACAGTATCCTCATGATGTGAAGATGTGCATGTGACCTTTTCGACCGGATCCAATGTTTTTTCCAGAGTTACGCTCCTTGAATGTTGGAAAAACTACTTCCATCAGCTACCTTTTCTTGTGAACGCATCTTGTCAAAGAGGTTTTGCTAGATTCTTTCCAAATTTGTCACACATTTTTCGTGAACACAACTTATGAGAAGTCATGTATGATTCCTGAAGTGTTTTGAAGTATTTAAATTACTAAATGACCACAAACATGCAAACATGCAAAAATTACCAGTTCATGCTCAGAAGATTGGATCATGAAAATAGACGTGAACAGCTCACATAATCGAACATAATTGATCAAATTTTGTTTCTGTTCCTGTAGCAATTTTGTGGTGAAAATGTCTGTGGACGGAGCATGTATTATGTTAGTCAAGGCATTGCACCAAATGCATGCACTTCGTAGTGCGGTGGGGCGGTTCACTTGCAATGGCATGGACTAAAGTAAACTGATTTAAAATTTGAAGAAATACGTTTTAATTCGGAATCATTTGAACTCCTTCATATAGTAGGTGAAGGTATGGATATTCTCTATAGTCAATATATAGAATATGCCCCACCGTTTGATTTGCCTATTCTTGTGATGCAACGTCACAACTCGGGAATACCATATTAATTTGAAGCGCAACTTGGATTTTCGAATCGGACCAAAAAAGGTATCTTGCACAACTAGGCCCCATGTGGGACCTGTGTACCAAATTTCAGAAAGATCCATAAAGTATTTCCTGAGAATTCACGATAACAATGTTTCAAGGGGAAATTCAAGATGGCCAGGGTGGCCATATTGAATTTTCGAATCGGACCAAAAAAGGTATCTTGCTCAACTGGACCACAGGGGAAACCTGTGTACCAACTTTAAGAAAGATCCATGCAGTACTTCCAGAGAAACCACGAAGTTTCATGGGGAAATCCAAGATGGCCGCCTGGTGGCCATATTGGATTTTCGAATCAGACCAGGAAAGGCATCTTGCACAACTAGACACCAAGGGAAACCAGTGTACCAAATTTGAGAAAGATCCATGCAGTATTTCCTGAGAAATCGCAATAACAAAGTTTCATAGAGAAATCCAAGATGGCCGCCTGGTGGCCATATTGGATTTTGGAATCGGACCAGGAACAGAATCTTGCACAAGTAGACCACAAGGGGAACCTGTGTACCAAATTTGACAAAGATCCACGAGGCAGTTCCTGAGAATTCACAATAACAAAATTTCACGGGGAAATCCAAGATGGCTGCCTGGTGGCCATATTGGATTTTCGAATCGGACCGAAGAAGGTATCTTGCACAACTAGACCCCAAGGGGAACCTGTGTACCAAATTTGAGAAAGATCCATGCAGTACTTCCTGAGAAATCACGATAACAAAGTTTCATGGGGAAATCCAAGATGGCTGCCTGTTGGCCATATTGGATTTTCGAATCGGACCATAAAAGGTATCTTGCACAACTAGACCCCAAGGGGAACCTGTGTACCAAATTTGAGAAAGATCCATGCAGTAGTTCCTGAGAAATCGCGATAACAAGTTTTCATGGGGAAATCCAAGATGGCCGCCTGGTGGCCATATTGGATTTTCGAATCGGACCAAAAAAGGTTTCTTGCACAACTAGACCCCAATGGGAACCTGTGTACCAAATTTGAGAAAGATCCATGCAGTAGTTCCTGAGAAATCGCGATTATAACAAGGTTTAATGGGGAAATCCAAGATGGCCGCCTTGTAGCCATATTGGATTTTCGAATCGGACCAGGAAAGGCATCTTGCACAACTAGACACCGAGGGAAACCAGTGTATCAAATTTGAGAAATATCCATGCAGTATTTCCTGAGAAATCGCAATAACAAAGTTTCATAGAGAAATCCAAGATGGCCGCCTGGTGGCCATATTGGATTTTCGAATCGGACCGGAAAAGGTATCTTGCACAACTAGACCCCAAGGGGAACCTGTGTACCAAATTTGAGAAAGATCCATGCAGTAGTTCCTTAGAAATCGCGATAACAAAGTTTCATGGGGAAATCCAAGATGGCCGCCTTGTGGCCATATTGGATTTTCGAATCGGACCGGAAAAGGTATCTTGCACAACTAGACCCCAAGGGGAACCTGTGTACCAAATTTGAGAAAGATCCATGTAGTAGTTCCTGAGAAATCGCGATAACAAGAATTGTTTACGGACGGACAGACGACGGACCACGGACAAAAAGCGATTTGAACAGCCCACCATCTGGTGATGGTGGGCTAATTATCAAGGAGTATGTGTAGAATGGAAAACACGTTCAGGCAAGTTCTCCTGTAATACTTTTCTTTCATACATACTTGTCCAGGCCTACCTCAAATGTTTGGAACTTACTGGTACACTGGCTAGTACCTCAACAAAACCCGTTCTGGACGCAGGGTCAAAATCCTTGAACAAACATAACGTTTTGAAGGCTGAGGGATCAGTGCATCTCTTTGGTCATAGATCACGTCGTATTACATTATAGTCAAAATGGCCAACTGTTAAAGCATTGCCCGTTGTCTGATCTTGGACGGACATCACGTGGGCGATGATCTCGTTTCACGCGGCGCCTTATGTGGCTAAAGACTTCTATCTCAGGACTGTCCCATTGAATCTTTCAACACAATATAAAGCAGATGTAGTGAAAAATGTATTGAAGAAGCCATAACATCTGATCCGTGACATCAGTCTGATTATGATCACGGCGCGCAGCGAGGCGTAGCGTACAGGCCGGGGTCCAGGGGCCGCCTAGGCCCCTTGAAGCTCTGGGGTCTTAGATGCTCTCAGGAGCATTCGAGCCCATTTCTGGCTATTTAAATGTCTTGTCAGATACCTGTAGATAATGAACAATTTACTTCTTTTTTTCAAAATTTTCACCATATTCAGGCTGATCTTGCTTGTGTTTCAAAATGACAAAGTTGAGCAGGGACATGCTGCATGAATTTCCAGATCATTTACTCCACGTGCTGTCAGATTGATACTATACCATGATGTCGACTTTGACTAAACTAATAACAACTAACCTTTTTGCTGATTAGACTAGGGCTCAGGGGCCGCCTAGGCGCCGAGAAACTCTGGGACCCTTGATGCTCTTAGAAGCATTCTAACCGATTCCTGGCTGCACATGTCTTGTCGATCAGACAAGCATATCATGCACATTTTACTTCTTGTTTAATTTGATCATCTGCTTTTAAAATTATTTACAGCTGCTGCTTTCAAAATTTCTATTGAATAGATTCCTCTGTACAGTATTTTATACCATGCTGTATATCATTCGAAGCTAATTCTCTTCCCACCTCGACTGCCTAAACGGGTTGAACATAATTTGTCCCAGCTTCGATGCCTGCATCATTTTCCATGTCGTGTTCAACATCTGCTTGACCTGTGTTTTCAATACCGGCAGCACAGCATCGAACAAAGAGAACGTCGACTTTGTGGCAGTCAGACCCTTCATCTTCCTTTATTATTTTTTTCAAATGTCCAGCCAATACACCGCATCCTCTTGTGCGGCCGCTACCCTTCGTATTTCCCCCAGACCGACCTTTCTGTCCCGCCATTTCTGTCATTGCAGATACAACGCGAGAACGCACGTGCGCTGCCAAGCTCTCCAGACACTCACAGACGTACATATTTCCGACTTCATTCATAGTATAGACCTCTGCCTGGAGAACGAAAACTATCGCGCCCCTAGTGGCCAAGTTTATCAACGGATAGATGCATAGTTGTCTCCCTTGCCATAAGTTGTCTAACGCGAGTTGACACACACTCGTCCAGGTTTACGGCTTTCAAACATCGTAAAAAAACATCATTTGATTTTTGAAAAAAATCATTTGATATTTTGCAAAAACATATTCATTTTTAATTCATTTTATTTTGTACCTGTGTCCGTTTCACGGATGCTGTGAGACCCTAGATCTAACCCTGAATATTGACCAGTCTGATTATGATCACGGCGTGTAATATTGACCAGTCTGATTATGATCACGGCGTGTAATATTGACCAGTCTGATTATGATCACGGCGTGTAATATTGACCAGTCTGATTATGATCACGGCGTGTAATATTGACCAGTCTGATTATGATCACGGCGTGTAATATTGACCAGTCTGATTATGATCACGGCGTGTAATATTGACCAGTCAGTTGTGCCGGACATCTTATTGTGACATTTATGTAGCACAACAATTTGATGTCAACAAAGGCATAACATTTTAGCTGTGTGGTGTTGTTGGAGTTACAATGAAAATGTTCGCTAGAACATCCACTATGATTGCTCGCTATGAGGGATCGTAATCATCTTGGGTCAGAAGGTTTTCAAACTGGCATGGTAATGGAGGGTTTCAAGCTCTTTTTTCTAAACTTCAACAGGCTGACCAGTTTACTCCTAATGAATCTTGTATTCAATTACAAGTGAGACATGTGGGAAGATTTCAAATGACTGCTTAAACAGTGTTTAGTCCACATGTGTGTATATGAACGAAGGAACGACAGCTTTTGTCATCAGGACACCCACTTTGACTGGGAGACCTGGGTTCTTATCTTGACAAATTTGTTTCTGAAAAGACTACTGACACAGTGGATTCTTTAGTCTGTGGCTTAGTACATTTATGTACATACTGAGTTAGAGATTCTTGACAACCTCCTCAGTGATATTTGTCTTGTATAGGAAGACTGAATAAATGGTTGCATGCAAAGTGGTGATAAATATTGTTGCCTGTCTTGACCCCATTGACCAGCAGACAGAGGGAGTGATTAATGTCATGGTCATAAATAAGCCAGTTATCAGACAACAGTACTGTGGTCTATGGCTTGCATGTCTGTGCAGATACAATGGAGCTGGTGGCATTAAACGATTATTGCTGATAAGGCTATCCTTCTTCGTTCCCCTTCTTCATTCCCTCGTAATCCTTGGTTAGGTTACTACACATCCATGTAGTCAGTACAGATATTCAAGGGCCAATTTCTCCAGAATTCTCTGGAATACATTGCCGTTGAAATAATATATGCTCTCTGGATACATGTATCTGCAGATAAATGTTCACAATAGATTCATATTCACACTGCAACAACAACATTCCGATGATTCACAGGATTGTCTATTTTTGTAGCGTTTGTGATTTTATCAATCAAACGTCATGAGTAGGCTTTCAAACTGATTCTCATCTGAAACAATAGGTGGCTATGTTAAGAAGAGGACTTTGACGAATTAATCAATTTCCCATTTTGGTTTCTGCATGGTTCCTATTTGATACACATTTGATAACCATGATCTCTTATTTATAAGACATCTAAAAATTGGATTAGGCGTTTTGATGTTACCTAAATATTTTGGGGGGAAAATACAACAAGTAAAACATAGATCCATTGCCGATGATGCGGCCCATGTTGTATAGGCCTTGTTGCTATTTCTGCATTGTCATTTTGTCAGTCTATTGGCGGCCATTTAACATTCAACAAAATTATTTTGAGTTTATTCTGTTGTTAGATTGACAACGTGTGTATTTTGTTTTATTCTGACTTGGGTCTACTCTCAACCAACAGATACAAGTATATGTGCTCCAGGATGTTCTAGGTAACTCGCCAAATGAATAGTGAGATGTACATGAACAGAGAGATAATGTATCTGCTATGCACGGTATGTACACCCCGTGCAATACTCCCCAAAGCCACAGGCAAAATATGCAGTTCTGAAAATTCACCCAAAATATTGTCTGGCGAAATGTAATTAGCCTTGGAGGAACCATTAGTGGGGTTTGAGATAATTACATGAAATATGGTTAGTAAAGCTCTGGAGAATTCTTCACAGGTTGAAGGGAGAGAAATTAGGATGGAAATGTCGGTGTGTAGGCAGAGGTGATGTATTGGCAAGTCTGGATTCCCTCATGGATGATGGCTATCAATATTTCATGACCAGGATTCTCCTATATTGGCTTTATTACCCGATCACACCTATTGTGACTGGAATGGTATTGTGTTGACATAGGTAATCATTATTGAGTCCTTGGACTGGACCCCATGGGGCTTTATTTATTTTGACATGTTGTTTCTCGGTTATCCATTTCGCCTAAAAAAACTTTGACATGTGGTTACAGATATCATGCGGCCCCACACCCTCCTCTAGAAAGGCTACATTTATGTGAGGAATCTTAATATTTCAATATCAATACCCTTTCAGTCCTCCGCATTACTTTTAGGGATTCCCCTGTTGTCTGAGCTTTGGCTACTCTGTGTACATGCAACAACCATCTCCCTGATTTGGACCAAATACATGGTGCACCTGTGCATCCAGTCTAATAGTGATTAGCTTGGAAGCTTGATACAGCTTGGAAGCATTCACCTGCATACCAGACATAAAATGTTTCCAGTTTTACAGAAGAATGAACAGATGCTAAACTATTTGTAGAGAGCAGTTACAGCATCATGATTAGCCTGCTGTGATATCCTGGTACACCAGTAACAGCATCATGATTAGCTGTGATATCCTGGTACACATGCAACAGCATGATGATGATACCCCTGTAACAGCATCATGATTAGCATACTTTGATATCCTGGTAATGGCATCATGATTAGCTGTGATATCCTGGTAACAGCATCATGATTAGCCTACTTTGATATCCTGGTAACAGCATCATGATTAGCCTACTTTGATATCCTGGTAACAGCATCATGATTAACCTACTTTGATATCCTGGTAACAGCATCATGATAAGCCTACTTTGATATCCTGGTAACAGCATCATGATTAGCTGTGATATCCTGGTAACAGCATCATGATTAGCCTACTTTGATATCCTGCTAACAGCATCATGATTAGCCTACTTTCATATCCTGATAACAGCATCATGATTAGCTTACTTTGATATCCCGGTAAGAGCATCATGATTAACCTACTTTGATATCCTGGTAACAGTATCATGATTAGCCTACTTTGATATCCTGGTAATGGCATCATGATTAGCATACTTTGATATCCTGGTAATGGCATCATGATTAGCTGTGATACCCTGGTAACAGCATCATGATTAGCCTACTTTGATATCCTGGTAACAGCATCATGATTAGCCTACTTTGATATCCTGGTAACAGCATCATGATTAACCTACTTTGATATCCTAGTAACAGCAGCATGATTAGCCTATTTTGATATCCTGGTAACAGCATCATGATTAGCTGTGATATCCTGGTAACAGCATCATGATGAGCCTACTTTGATATCCTGGTAACAGCATCATGATTAGCGTACTTTGATATCCTGGTAACAGCATCATGATTAGCCTACTTTGATATCCTGGTAACAGCATCATGATAAGCCTACTTTGATATCCTGGTAACAGCATCATGATTAGCTGTGATATCCTGGTAACAGCATCATGATTAGCCTACTTCGATATCCTGGTAGCAGCATCATGATTAGCCTACTTTCATATCCTGGTAACAGCATCATGATTAGCTTACTTTGATATCCCGGTAAGAGCATCATGATTAACCTACTTTGATATCCTGGTAACAGCATCATGATTAGCCTACTTTGATATCCTGGTAATGGCATCATGATTAGCATACTTTGATATCCTGGTAATGGCATCATGATTAGCTGTGATACCCTGGTAACAGCATCATGATTAGCCTACTTTGATATCCTGGTAACAGCATCATGATTAGCCTACTTTGATATCATGGTAACAGCATCATGATTAGCCTACTTTGATATCCTGGTAATGGCATCATGATTAGCATACTTTGATATCCTGGTAATGGCATCATGATTAGCTGTGATACCCTGGTAACAGCATCATGATGAGCCTACTTTGATATCCTGGTAACAGCATCATGATTAGCTGTGATATCCTGGTAACAGCATCATGATTAACCTTTGATATCCTGGTAACAGCATCATGATTAGCCTACTTTGATATCCTGGTAACAGCATCATGATTAGCCTACTTTGATATCCCGGTAACAGCATCATGATTAACCTACTTTGATATCCTGGTAACCGCATCATGATTAGCCTACTTTTATATCCTGGTAACCGCATCATGATTAGCTGTGATATCCTTGTAACAGCATCATGATTAGTTGTGATATCCCGAGACCACACCACTCTGTTTGGTAATGGATGATGTTGATTGGTAAGTTCAAAAGCTGCGCACCATATTTTCCGCCCAAATATGAGAGAGGGTGTATGTGATAGTAGAAGGTGCACAGTCTATGCCAGGAGAATGACCTCCACTCGCGAATGAGATAACTAGCTACAGGGATGGAAAGAAGCATATATAGGATGATTTCCAAGCATGCTCTCGATCAATGTCGGTGACTTATTTCAGGGAATAGATTAGCCTGATTGGTGGAATTAATGGGATATATGTTTTTGCCAACCAGTTACAGAGATAGGATCTATTTGATTGGTTAATAATAATAATAAAAATACTTTATTTCATGAGGGAGATCAATTAGTACAGTACCAGTCTTCCTCGAGTCCCTCACACACACACACACACACACACAGAGTCAACGATATACATGTTTAAAGCTGTATAACATTATTATACAATAAAGATCAAGTACAAACGCAGTTGACTTGGAAACAAAAGATATATGCACGTATAATCATCAGCTAAAACATTTGAGAGGGGTACAAAGACAAAGGAATCAACCACATGACAAATACATTCAACTTAACTTTTATTTAGCAGGAGAACCTGAATATCTGAAATAGACTGAACTTGTATAAAGACAATATCCTCCACTCGATTCATTACCATATTTATCTCCCTTTGCTCTCCTTTTGTTACTTATCGTATAACGCTTGTAAAGATATCAACTGAATCAGGTAGTGCACCAGGTTATATAAGTAGAGCATTGTGTTGATGGGAAGTGGCCCTTAAACTACATGTAAAAAAAAAAAATGAAGAAAAAATCCAAGCATCCATTCATAAGGCCCATAAATGGACCAGTCTGTGTGATGGTGTATGAGATAATTGGTGGTATGTCTGACAGGAATAAATCAAGCTATTAGGATAGAAGAGCTGACAGGGGTGTAATTTTCTCACAGTAACTGTTTACTGTTGGTTTAACATCTCCACTGCTCTGTCTCTCCTCACTGTATCTCTGCCAGAGAGTAATAAATCCTGCCATCTCTTCTCAACATCTATTAGGTGTTTTCTACATTGTAAACCCAGGTAAGAGACTGACAGACTGCTAACATGTTAAGGCCTGCAGTTGCAGTAAGCAACACGTACTTACTAATTTGAACGTATGGAAAACAGTTATCAAACTGAAGGCTGTTGAGACTATTGGGTACAGTTGCCAAGGTTATCCATTTCCTCAATATTTTACCTGGGTCCACCTGCTTTCTGCTTCAATGTCTTCATAAGCATACATGTATATGTCGGGTCCTTACTTTAAAAGTTTTGTTTCAACCCTAACCTTGGGCTGTGTTACAGACCACGTTGAATTTCTGAGTCATGTGACTTCCCACCATTTGCATCAGGTAAATCGACAAAACTTCTTTCTCTCAAATCTTACACACTGCTCACATCCCTGACAAAGTATCAAACTGAAGATCAACATCATTCACATTGGGGAAATGAGGATGGATATTTGGGCCCTCATTTTCGATAGGATAACAAATTACCAATGTCTAATAGTAATGTTTGGGGTCATCTTTTATTGGGAGATTCTTGTACATGTACTAGAAAACCCTTTCATTTTGAATTGGCATTGAAGAATTCTCATCAACTAGAATTTGATTACTATTCAGACTGAGTATCACCTATCCTGCTTACTATTATCTCTGCTTATGTTTTACACGGCTAGCATCCTGTGGACATTGTACCTATAATGTTACCATAATTTACACGGCTAGCATCCTGTGGACATTGTACCTATAATGTTACCATAATCAGAGACTAATCCAGGCATTTTTTGGGGACACCGGTCGACTGCCGTGAAACCGGAAACCGCAAAACCGGAAATAAACATGCTGCACAAAACTGATGCGCAGTGGGCTTAAACAGGCTAAAATGGCGGCCCGCATGGATTTAGTCAAGAAGCATGATGCGAGTTGGAAGATTTAGTGTTTCCACCGGCTGTACACAGAAAATAATCAGTTACTTCTTCGATAAATAATGAAAATAAGACCATAAGAGTGATTTTAGGTGGTTTTGGTTTAGATTTTAGCCGACATTCAATTTTGTTTGACAGTATTTGGGCGCGTGAGTTTGGGCGCAATACCGGTATACCGGTATCAAAACACGTCTGGATTACTCCCTGATAATTTACACGGCTAGCATCCTGTGGACATTGTACCTATAATGTTACCATAATTTACAGGGCTAGCATCCTGTGGACATTGTACCTATAATGTTACCATAATTTACAGGGCTAGCATCCTGTGGACATTGTACCTATAATGTTACCATAATTTACAGGGCTAGCATCCTGTGGACATTGTACCTATAATGACATTAATGTTACCATAATTTACACGGCTAGCATCCTGTGGACATTGTACCTATAATGTTACCATAATTTACACGGCTAGCATCCTGTGGACATTGTACCTATAATGTTACCATAATCATTTCACATTATTTCTAAATGTTTCCCTTTTGACATATATATCTTGTTCTTGTGGATTTTACTTACCTGTTACAATTTTGACATCAGGCTTATCCCGTTACCATTTTAACATTGTGTATATCTTCTTGTTCATTGTTACCTGACTCCTGAAGGTCATGAGGGAGATATAGCATTGCATTCCATCCATCTGACTTTGTTTCCAGGCAACAACTTCTGAAAACCACCCTCTCACGACAGATTTGGTATGTGGGTTCATTGCCACGAGATCTTACTTGGGATTGCTTTTCATGCAGGTGACTAAATGTTACTCTTCTACTGTCGGGGGACTTCTTCCATTTCATTCTTGTTGCTATTTTAGCACTGTGTCTATCTTGTTGCCATTTTCACAATATGTCTATCTTGTTAGTACCATTTTCTCATTGTGTCTATCATGTTGCAATTTTATTTGGAGTTTGATGTTGCCTGCCTGTCATGATTGATACCAAAGAATTGCCCATACCATCTTGCAAAACAGTCCAATTTTGGCTCCAATGTTTGGTTGAACTATCTACATGTATCATTCTACTTGTCCTACTTCCAGACCAAATTCTGTTCATTTTATTGCACAAGTACAAGCTACAATCTGTCTCTATTTATCTTTTATCTTTTTATAATCAATTTCCTGGCAGTCTTGGTGGTTTCATTTTATCTGTGTTATAACATCACTGGCAGGTAATTTGATTTCCCTTTATTTTTACACCTTGGTTATAAGACCGACTGGAGAACTGTAAGATCTGAACGACAGATAGCAGCTGTTTCCTCTCCCAGAATTCACATGAACATTTCACGGAATTCCCCCTGGGATACACGCTGATCACTGGTCCGTATATTGGATTGGAGCTGGAATATTGGCCTTGTCCCATGGAATTACTCCGTCTCAGGACATCATCAAAGAAATTGTAAGCACATGAAATGTTAACAGTGGTACTGTACATGTATAACATTTTTTGCATAATGAAATTCTGT
>JAVTVY010042391.1:0-179532 GCA_036873755.1 Hanleya hanleyi
AACTTTCAAGTGAAATTTCGAGAAACACAAGCTCAATTCATCTTCACATTTCAAGTTAAATGCTACACTAGCGTTCCGTCACGTGTAGTGTTCGACTTGGATATTGAGCATCACTAAATCACAAGTCAGCTTTGATAAATGTCAGTCAAATACAGAATTACTTTCCATTATTGGAGTGACAAGCTATCGTTATAGGATCTGCATGTAAATACGCCATGTAAATTTCACACTTTGGTTTATTCTGCTGCCAATCACATACCTTCCTGTCGAGTAACACCAGCGTCATCGCGGTCGTGCATTCTTGCTGTATTTTCTCTGAATCCGGTCAAAATTTCTTTTTGAGAGCGTTACACTATCTGCTCTCTGATATACATTAAAAAAGCGACTGCCTCAAACATAGGTCTAATCTTTGGTTGTCGCCTGCTGGCCGTTGATTGCGGACTAAGCAGTGAAAATATGACGCGTCTGTATGTCGTAACGCATCAATTTTCTGCCGTACGTATATGTGTGGGTACAAGTCAAATGTGTACCGATAAACGTGAATTTCTGTCAGACATTCCCTTAATTATAGGCCTAGTAGGAGATCATGCGTATGGACATAGGGATATGTAATTTGTATGTCTGCATATTTTGCTTCATATGCGTTTCACGTAATGTAGATTGTGACACGTTTATATATCAATTACATATATGTTTTTGTTACAAATCTTTGTAACGATAACGTGAGAGTTTCGGACCAGTCAAACGGGTTGTGGAAGTTATGTTTCGTATGCAAATGCGTTGTTTGTCCTGAAACAACCATGATGTGTTACACAATACGGTCATTGTGTAAGTTATTTATCGCCTTCGACATCGGGGTACATGCAGAATGAACACACACCAGTCCGATTTAAATACCTCGGTATTCAAATTGGACTGGTGTGAGTGTTCATTCTGCATGAACCCCTCTGTCTCAGGCGATAACTATTACCGGTACGTACCCGCTTTAACTCAAGGTTTATGCCAATACCAGTCCATATTTCTAGCCCGCATTATGGTGCCAATCTGACGGGAGCGCGGCAACATCAGAAGATCCCCACCAGCGTCGCGTCTGTGCGGCTGTACCAAGTCAAAAAACCCTACCATTATGTTCCCTTCGAAGCACTATGAAGAGTTCTCAGGATTGGTCGACACTCGCGTTAGTGCAAGTCGGTTAGATCCCACAAGCGACATATCCAAATGGGGGAGCAGGGCTTCGTGTTTAGAATTAGCGCGCGAGCTAAAAATAGCTCGCGTCAAAATATTTAGGAGAGGGTATTTAAAATTCAGCCGAGTGACTGCAATATAATACAATATAAAATGTGACAGTTTACGTGAGCTAAAAGTCACTCTCGTGACATAAAAGTCACTCTCGTGACATAAATTTACGCGAGTGTTTGCGTGCAGGTGAGCTATCACTCGCACTAAACACGAAGCCCTGGGGGAGCAGCGGATAGGATTTGATTTAAAATTGCATTGCCAGACTATTAGTCGACTTCACGAACCACCCCTCAGTAAATCCTGGCTACGGTCCTGTTGTGCAACTTATACTTAACCCCAAGGAAAGTTATGCTAGTATGACTGCCTCAATTTTGCACGATATGTACATGTTTGGTGTCTTGCAAATTCCCGGCTGAGCATGTGTCGATGCATCTTCACAAGTCCAGGTAAATCCTAAATCCCCACAGAGGGTATCGATCCCAACAGATCGATCGATACACTGGCTCGCGAGGATGGTGTCGATGGATATGGAATTACAAGCGTCTAGTCCGTCATGCATAATCCAGCCGTCGTCCATTAGAGAATATCCGCGTCCATAATCCAAAGACCTATTCCATTTTCCACATAACAGTATTAGCACCAAATTCAAAAAGACAATCATAGTATACACAAACATAGGCTTGTTTCCTGCAAGAGAGAAGCGGTCAACAGTTTTCAATGATGCCGGCAAGACATCATGATGTTCCAAAAATATCAAATCCGTATCGCTGATCAGTATTCTTAATCCATAATATTCGTTATATAGTCGTCATCTAAAAAAAAGATGTATCTCAGTCACGCTTTGATTGTGACTGTTCATATGAGTACCGTGAGGATCTTGAAGTACATGGATTCATACGGCCCCTAGCCCCGGGTTAAGCGGAATTAGACACAAGTTACGAAATGTAGCGCCATAGATCTTGCACGCTACGTTCGTATTTTGCTATCAGCATGCGATATGTATCGCCAAATTTGAAAAACTTTGAGTGGAGGCGCTTGGTGGAATAGCCCTGTTTTATAAGTTTCTGCAACAATGTTTTGTGACGTTGATTAAAATCGTCACATTTAACACAGGATCTAGCAAATGCTACTAAGCGAGATATGTATACGCCATATGCAGGTCCCACTGGAATATTACTGTCCAGAAAGGGATAGTTTACGATGTCGAAATTGTACTCATCTCTTTTGTCATAAAGTCGACGAGAGAGAATGCCCGCTTCATTTTTATAGAGATATAGATCTAAATATGATGTGCCTGTAGGGCTATCTGTAGTTTCCTTCAAATCCAGTGAAGGTGGATATATATCCTTCACTGCGTCATTTATATAGCGATTATCCACAGCGAGAAGATCGTCTATATAGCGTTTGGTGAATGAGAAGGAACGGGCTTTGAATGGATCGGTTTTTGAAAGCGCCTGCATATAGTCATATTCATAAGAGAACAGATACAGGTCAGCCAACAGGGGTGCACAATTAGTACCCATTGGAATACCTATATGCTGCTGATATATTGTGTTGCCAAATTTCACATAGATATTTTTAATGAGAAATTCAAGCAACTCTATAAACAAAGAAACATCCCATGAATGATATCTCTTGTATGTAGTCGAGTTAAAGAATGCTTTATGGCTTCCGACATTAATATATCTACGATCAGTTTTCTTGAACACAGATACTATTAATGAACTTAGACGGTCAATAAGGTCCTGATGAGGGATTGTAGTATAGAGTCGAGAAATCCCATGTGGATACATGTCTGTACGGTATGTGACCTTTAGCATCAAGTTCTTCCGTAAGACATTTGAGTTTTTCAATATCCACATACATTCAACGCCAGAGTTCTTAGAAATAGTGGCGCAATACCTTTCCCAAAATGCTTTTACCTCCTGAAGGGCCCTCGCCAATAGGGCTGAAAGAAGCTTGGTGGTGCAGCTTCTAGAACCAGCCATGAATCTAGCTTTGTATGGTGATTTATGCATTTTGGGAGTTCGGTATATTTTTGGTATGTCGTTATTATTGGTTGGAAGACAAATATCTCTTTCCCTGAGAAACTTTTTGTGATTGTTAAATAAATCTTCCAGAGTAAATGCAGTTTGGGAGTAAGTAGACGTATTTGATGAAGATATGTCTACACTCAATTCTTTAACCAGCACCTGGTAATAGTAATATTTACATATGAATATTATGTTATTCGGAGCTTTGTCTGCTGGGACTATGACGAATTTACTCTGGAGATTTGCTAGAACTTCTTGCGAATTGAGGTTTCTCAGAACTTGTTTTGCTTGGGGAAGAGCACTTCTGTCAATATGGCGGATTGTTTCAACGACCTTGCTCTTGGTGAGGTCCAGCCAATCAGCGAGTACGGTAGGTTCAACTTTTTCTCGCTTAGACCAATCAATAGCGTACTGTTCCAATGCAGACAGGACTATCTTCTGGTCGGCCTTCAGATTTATTCTTCTTGGCTCTCTATATTTAGGTCCTTTCATCAAGAGTAATTTCAGATCCTTATCACTCACCATACCAAGAGCACCAGTCACAATATGTTTGCATGGTGTATAGATAAAGTTCGATGATTCACAATCACAACTATAGCCTCCTGACGTGTATAAGTTCCAGTCAAACTCCTTGACAGCATTGGAGTAATTGAATATTTTGGTGGCTATAGATTTAGTATACTTATATGAAATGCAAGGAGGTTTTGTGAACTTAAAATAGTTTGGTACAGCGTTGCGTACCTCTGGATCATTCAGGATTCGAGGTAAATTAATGATGTCCAGTCCTTTATCTAAGTAGTTGAGTTTCAAGAAAAGCCGATCTTGAGAGGTTTCGATTATGTTCACTGGACGATACAACCGAAAATACGCTATATCTTGACATACTTTAATGATTTTTGATGGTATTATATTTCCTGAAGACGCAGATTGTTGTATATCTCTGGCTATTTGATCTAAAGCTCTCAGAGGTAACGCATACAGAACTGTACGTAAGCTATGTATACTATTGGCTGTGTTAGTTAAACCCACTAAGTAATTTAAAGTGATATGATCGTGAATCATCGAACTATTAAACTTTCGCCAACCATGGCTGCGATGTCTCCGTTGATGGGGTTTAAATAGTTGGGTAATGTTGGATATATTTGAACGGCGGTTTGTAGCATTGCCGAACCCACTGACATTATCATTTAAACCAAACGGAAACACTGACCCAAGTTCTAGCATCCAGAATAATTCCCACTCTCGGATTTTTCTCTCAAATCCAAAAGGGGAATCCTTAGTAGATGGATAGACGACGTCTATGATCTGAATACTAAAGTTATCCCAGCCGTGGTCGGGTCCAGAAAATGCCTACCTATAAGCAATTGCTTTTTCCTAACGGATTTTCTGTGACCGTTCACCCTAAGATGGAGTCTTTGGGTGGTCTTGCCAACATACTGTTGACCACACTTCTTACAGGAAACTAAATAAATACAGTTTGTAGTAGAACAACTAAGATCAACATACGAGTTAACAGAATATGAGTTACCAGTTAACGCGGAACTAAATGAAGCTGAAGTATTAAAGAGTGGACACGTGAGACATCCACGATGTCCACACTTAGAAATTTTGAAATTATTACATGTAGAATTCGGTGCTAAACAATCATCAAGCGCAATATTACAAGGTTTGATGTCGTGGCCTTGCTTTGCTGTCAGAAATATATCTGTCATTTGGATTGAAAAAGGTCTTAGTGCATTTCGAACTATTAGAGACTCGGCCGAGAAACCTGCACTAAGGTTCCTCGGGTCTGTCTTCATATTTTTTCTTATAGTTGTGTTCATTATGTTTGTTGGGTGTGCAGGGGCCCGGCCTCGGGGACAACTTGTCCACCAGCAGAATCCAGGCATACACAGGTTAAAATTACAAGCGTCTAGTCCGTCATTCATAATCCAGCCGTCGTCCATTAGAGAATATCCGCGTCCATAATCCAAAGACCTATTCCATTTTCCACATAACGGTATTAGCACCAAATTCAAAAAGACAATCATAGTATACACAAACATAGGCTTGTTTCCTGCAAGAGAGAAGCGGTCAACAGTTTTCAATGATGCCGGCAAGACATCATGATGTTCCAACATACATGTACGTATATTAAAATATATATTATTAAACTCCTGCATTGCAGTATGTGAAACTTGGGCAGCGCTCCATTACTATAACATTCAGTGGCGGACCGCAGCTTAGCCATCAATTGTTTTGCCGGGTATAACCTAGTGCTCCATAATGTGCTTCTATTATGAAGTTTTATCTCTTATTTGTACAAGAATAGATTTTATTTAGCTTATCAAAGCACCCATTAAGGGAATGAAAATCACAGAAAATACATTAATGATTTTAGTTCATTTGTTAGATAATTTTTACGTATTGGTACAATTATATAGGCATTTCTTGTTCAATTAATGCATAATATATGGTACAATTTACAATTTGTATGTTTTTATATATTCATCTGTATATTTGCCATACTTATGTCTTGTACGCGTAGTTGTGCAATAAACAATGATTGATTGTTACGCAAGATATAGCCCAGCACAAAAGTCAAAACGGTTGACTTTTTCTTTCAGGTCACCAATAGAGGGTGAGACACGTTGGAGAGATCGATCAACTGGCAGAAGGGGAATAGAATAGAATAGAATAGACTTTATTCGCTAATCACAGCGCCCTCTGGAGGCATACAATCAAACAAGACCCATCAAGTTCCTTCCCTTTATCATGTAGATTCCCATCCCACTGGCAAAGTAATCTGACCCACAAGAAGAACAATTAACAAAATTGAGACAAACTTGCAACCTTTTCTGTTACAGGGGACAGCCGCACTATAGACTAGCATGACTGCCCGGTTATTGGACACTTTTTATGAATAAGAGTCTGCAGGTCGGCCATGCATATGGTTGGCCATCCCTGCCAGAATTCGTCATTTAGAGGCTGCCTCTAAATAATATATACCATGGTATAAAATGCCAAGCCTGCCATAATTCGTATTTAGAGCCTGCCTCTAAGAGGCTGCCTCTAATTTTGTACCATGGTATAACATGCCAGCCTGCCACAATTCGTATTTAGAGGCTGCCTCTAATTATTTTGTACCATGGTATAAAATCGCCAAGCCTGCCATAATTCCTATTTAGAGGATGCCTCTAATTCATTTTAGCCGTAAGTCGTAAATTTTCGCCTTCTTATTACTTCCACCAATGATATGCGCTTTCACAAATTTGGTGCCATATCTCTACGCTTGTTACAAGTTTACTCATTGGTCAAATTTAATATTCTTGATATGACATCGAGTTGTTTATGACTTACGGCTAAAATGAATTAGAGGCATCCTCTAAATAGGAATTATGGCAGGCTTGGCGATTTTATACCATGGTACAAAATAATTAGAGGCAGCCTCTAAATACGAATTATGGCAGGCTCGGCATTTTATACCATGGTATATATTATTTACAGGCAGCCTCTAAATACGAATTGTGGCAGGCTTGGCGATTTAGAGGCATCCTCTAAATAGGAATTATGGCAGGCTCGGCATTTTATACCATGGTACAAAATAATTAGAGGCAGCCTCTAAATACGAATTATGGCAGGCTTGGCATTTTATACCATGGTATATATTATTTAGAGGCAGCCTCTAAATGACGAATTCTGGCAGGGATGGCCAACCATACATGCAACCACGTATGGCCGAGAAAGTAACACTGGATAAAGGACTACATTCTTTAGTGATAAATCGTCATAAAAAAATATTGAAGAAAAAATACGGGGAGAGACTGGGAATAGTTGAAAGGCAGGGACCATCCACGGTATGAAAATGCAAGTTTGCGCCCAGTTATTGGACACTTTTTCAGTGATGGATTTATTTGAAACTAATCCACTTACTGCAAAATTGTTTGTCCCCCAGTCTTTAGTAAACATCCTAGAATATTTAAACATGAATCCGCACTGAGTGTAGCCCACAAATGAGTTTTGGAATGAGCGTCGAAGATTCAACCGGTCCCAAATTTTGCAGATTTTGGGAGTGTCAATCAGTGCTATTGCCACTGTGAGTCACATGTCACTTTAGTATATGTGTTTTATTGTTTGTCTGTACATGTATTTTTGTAATGCCTTTAGCCCTCGGGCATAATAGTGCAATAAACTTTATCTATCATGTCATGCTATCGTAAACTGGCTGCTCCCCGGAATTGTTCTGTTTTCAGACGGAGTGGCGGAAGAAATTACATCGTCTGCCAAACGCCCGTCGCGTTGCACACTGAGATTCAAACTGAAGATTCTCCATATTTGTGGGAACATTTTCAGCCAAATTTCGTTGAATTTAATCAAACCTGCAATCAGGAATGAAACTCTGAAGCTGGAGGAAATTTTCTGGTGCATTTTTTCACTCAAATTTGTGACACTATTTCCGACCCGCATGAGGACTTAACGTGCACAAATTCCGTGAGTAAATAGAAATTTATCAGCATGTCTTTGTAACTCAACTGTAAAATTAAATTTGTATTACAGTTGTCATGTAATATTCCCAGAAAATAGCGCCGCTGGGTCTAGGTGTCCAATAATAGGGCCTGTCCAATAACCGGGCAGTCATGCTATAGTATTAATACAAATAAAGGTCTCCCTCTACATGCATGCAGATCTAATTTCCATACTTCTATATATATATTCAGCCACAGAGTTACAAACATGAGCAGTGTGACTAACGTCACAGGACCTACGAAGTACAGTAGGCATTAGGACTCGAACGCGAACTGAACTCTTGGAAATCCCCACCCCCAGTTGAAATCCTGTCTATATTAAGATGGGCACCGCCCAAGTCAGAATCGCCAGTGATTTTCATCAAAAATTACCAGAAATTTTCATCAAAAGTAGGTCAGCTCGGAACTTGTTGGTAACAGTCTCCTAATGCGCCTTCATTCCAAAAATAAATAACGATCGCCAATTTAATTTTACAATTTTTTAATTAAAGGAAACAGATTGAATAATATAGGTTCAGTAGATTTCAAGCTTTACGTGTGAAAATACATTTACATCTCTTTAATGGTTTTCAGTGCCCTTGTCCAGGATCAAAACAACTTTTTGAATCACATTATTTTCCCAACAATACAACAAATTTTTATATATAGTACTATGGTAGAAAGGTAGCATTTATGTAGTTTACGGTAATTCAACTCAAGACTAAATATCGTCTCTACATCACGTTGTTATCTAGATATATGAGACAACACATTTTGGGTATCGGCAATCTGATGAATGTACTATTCCGGTTTTCTTGTTTCACATTATATTCTATGGCGGTTGATCGGTGATTTTCTTCATTGATAAACGTTAAACCACCTCAGCTTCGTTGTGTGAATCGGAATTGCATTGCTGTGACACACCAACACACTCCGTGGCAGTGATTCTGTATCCCCTAATCAAGGAATCAAAATGGATCAAGATTTGAAATGACAAGAGAAATTTAGACATATTTTGTTTACACATGTAATTTTTTGTTCAAATTATATCCAAGTGTGATATATAGTCAATATTCAAGAGGTACAAAAAAACCCCAAAGTATGTCCTCATATTTTCACATCCATGCCAAGAAATACTGCATTGAAAAGGGTCCATTTAGCCTACCCTGTTTTATCGCTCTAATCAGCAAATGGCGGGGTCATATTTCTGCTGTCAAAATTGTATTTCCCTCCAAAGTCTTAACCCTTGAATCCAAGTCACACACTCTCTGATGCAAAGTAATGATTGTCCTAACTATCCGATTAGCACATTATGAACATGTCTTTGGTCATAGTGTACATAGTGTGACGATTTGTGGTCGACTGGAAGTACTATGTGTCAATATAATTTTCCAGTGTCATTTCATGATGTAAATATGTTTTTATTGTCGAAATCTCACGTATTTCAAAATCGGCAGAATTTATGACAGAGCCGTAACATTACAGGTGTTATCGCCGGACCAGTTTTCGTCATGGGGAATTTTGGCTAATTTTTATGTCTTTGAGGGTTTTCATTGCATAAAAACTAGTTAGCCCGAATAAGTGAGTTCTACTTTACCTATCTATACTCATGTGAAAGTGTAGTTCATCTTTATCTGTCCTTTACGGCTGTATTTTATCAGTATTTCTTGCACATTTCATACTTCGCGGAAAACTACGTCGCCAGCTTTGTGTGCTTGTTAGTATTTGAATATGGAAATTTGACATCGTAGCGTTCCAAAACTTGTATGAGAAAATAGGGCAGATTATTTTGTACATGTCTGGAGAAGAATAAGACATTGTTACATAGAAGTTTTCTAGTTTAGGGCCGCTTTTTCTGATACTTTTCGTGGCTTGTAAAAGTTAATTAGCTGATACAACGCAGATTTTGAAATCGTTCGTGTTCAGCCAATCAAAATCTCCGTAGATACCCACGTGATGTAAACAGGTTTGTGGCGGTCTATATGATTCTACATGACGGTAGGTACTTCGCATTCTGCCCCTTGTCGTTGACGAGGTAACATCACACCTTCACTATGGGAGATGATTGATATACCAATATATGGGAGATGTCTTAGGGAAAATTCTTATCTTTGTTATGAAACAAGGATGAATCCTTACATCCTGAAACAAGGATGAAATTCTTATATCCTGAAATAAGGATCAATCCTCATCCTGAAATAAGGATCAACTCTCATCCTGAAATAAGGATCAACTCTCATCCTGAAATAAGGATCAATCCTCATCCTGAAATAAG
Source organism: Hanleya hanleyi (assembly GCA_036873755.1). Classification (NCBI taxonomy): domain Eukaryota; kingdom Metazoa; phylum Mollusca; class Polyplacophora; order Lepidopleurida; family Hanleyidae; genus Hanleya; species Hanleya hanleyi. The sequence goes on from JAVTVY010042391.1 coordinate 10,032, forward strand.
GATCAACTCTCATCCTGAAATAAGGATCAATCCTCATCCTGAAATAAGGATCAATTCCAAATGTGTGCCTGCAGGATGATTTCACTCATTCATTTGAGGATTTTAAGCCAAATTTATACCGTTTACAGATTAAACTACAGTTTAGACTGGTTAATTTACATTTTGGAGACGATTATATACCCGAGAGTCAAGATTTTGAATTTAGATGTCAAAGTTCACTGTGATTTCTAAAAGTCATGAATAGGATATGTATGGGAGATGGCTAGTTATTTCCTATATATACTTAAGGATATAAAAATTCCTTAAAAATGAAGAATGTTGAATATCCCCCTCGGGTCTGGTATTTCCTGCAACATACGCACATAGATGATACTGCCAGTCGTATGTGGCAGGTGGAAATTAATACGCACATAGATGATACTGCCAGTCGTGGGTGGCAGGTGGAAATTAATATGCAGAGAGATGACACTGCCAAGCTTGGGTGGCAGGTGGAAATTATTGCTCGTATAGAGACGATACTGTCAGTTGCGGGTGGCAGGTGGACACTTCCTTTCCATTCCATAAGTTTTCTGACACTATTATCCTTAAGGATGTATGGAAGTCTTGGGGAGGCATATTTAGTTTCCGAGATCCAATCTTAATATATGCAATATGAGAAGCACCATGTAAGCTTACTCACCCCCATTTATTTTTCTGTTGTACACCGCATCAGTGAGACAATTAATAATGTGTATATACTGTAAATAACATATCGTCCAGTTCACAAATAATAAATTTCATTGTTGTTGAAAACGGTGTTATTTGGTGATTCGTGTTGAGTTGAAGAAAGGAAGCGTATCCTGCAGATTTCCATTTAACGAGTGAGATGAACGATAACCGGATCTCCTGCAGAATACGACATCCTTCTGGTATGGCGATAACGGGTATTTCGTTATCCTTGCTTGATATCCTACTCCCATGTATGCTGGATATCCTGCAAATTGGCATCCTACGAAATGAGATGTTAACCTACGTAATATCCTGCAGTATCCCGAGAGTATCCTGTGAGGGAATATCCATGGATCATATGCATGCCGCCATCTTAAATGGACCCGAGCCGTCCTAGGCATTAACCTATGGTATTCCATACTCTATCCCTGGTATTTTACTTGAGAAATATCCTGCATGCAAATATCCTGTGATATCCTGCGGATATCCTGAGGGTTGCTGAAGATATCTTCTAGTGCTATTGGAGGTACTAAAAGAAAGCTGTGTTTCAGATTATCTGTTTACGTCTATCGATATCGTTGGGCGAGAACCTGGAGTGGTTTGGAGAAGATAAAAACCCAGCACTGGCTCTTGATACCCAGAGTATCCAGTAATCCAGGCGGATCCATAACGGTACGCCTCCAGAATCATTGACCAAGCTACTAGAGAGAAGTGTATTGAGAAGATATTAAATTTATGGGTTGTGACACCTTACGTCACTGGTGGCAGCAAAAATCGTATTATCTGGTTGATTAGTCCCATGACCTACGATACCAGGAAATGTTACAATTTGGTGACTAATTGACAACCAACCACTTGAGAGAGGAAAAACCGTTACAATATCATAACTCACATCAATGTTTTCTGCTATATTATTTCAATGATATGGTTTAACAATTTAAGTTATGCAAACAGCGCTGATTGTTTGAGGGTATATGCAGTAGGCCTATGCTGTCGGGCAATTGTGGAATTGTCCCAGATGCACGTTAAGATTAACCTCAGTAATAGGGCCATGTGGCATACAGTGGAATGTGGATCAATGACAGGGTATTTTTAGCCGGACAGGACTCGGTGGTGGTAACTGATACTCATTAAACGCGATAAAATGCTGGAGCAAAACGGACCACAGTTTTCTTGGCATGATGATCAAAGTTACTTTATCTAGTTAAATTCTACCCAAAGAAAATAAATTAAGACCCTTTAAACAGCCGTCATGGCTTTGTTTCACCCTCAGTAAACTTTTATCATTGTTGCTCACACAGACTAATCTGAAGGATGATACCACATCTTTCTTTCTTCTGCTGGGTTATTGCACCAGATTGACTTAATTGGTTGATGTAGGATACTTCACCATCAGTGGGTAATTTGACCTGAATTTGAAGCCTGATGTGGTCAATGATGAAATGTTTGGATGTGAAATAGGATACACGTTAAAGGCTACAGTTTACATATATCTATAACAATATACTGAAGTGTTAATTATAAATCTAATTTTAATCAGAATTATTTCAGATCAGAACTTGCTGGTAACAATGCCCTAATGCACGTTCATGCCAAAAATAAAGGTTCTAATGTCAATGGTTCTCCTTATTTTGCCGACGAAAGGATTCGTATGGACTGACTGACTCACTGACTCATTACCGGACAATTTGCGATCTGTAGCCTACTTCGTAGGAATAAGAGCTTCAGAGCTCATTAACCATATAAAAAGTTCAAATTATGAGTATCAACTGTTGATAATAAGCTTTTTCTAATACTTGTATACTTATTATGAGTGAAGGTTCTCAGTCATCCGGGTATTAACAATAACAAATCGAAGAACTGGTTCTCTGGATTTCGAATTTTTAATGTGCTGACGTTGCGACGCTCACCAGAACGTCTTCAACAGAGTGAGAAATATGTACAAGAAATCACATTAAATATATGAAATCAGCTTGGACGGTGAGCACATTTAAGTTGATACAGGGTTAAAATCGAATGGGAGAAAACAATAAGGCAACACTTTGACGATCACCTTTGACATATCGTCAAAGTGTTGCCTTATTGTTTTCTCCCATTCGATTTTAACCCATGTCACTGAAATGTCAACTACTAACAATTCCACTTTATGGATCAGATTGCCAGGCAATGTGTTTGGATGGAAAAGCGATCTCTACATAGGTACATTTTATATACCCCCCATAGACTCACCTTACTTTAATGATCAATTCCACACACTAGAAAGCGAGATAGCGCATTTTAACTCAAAGGGCATGGTTCTTCTTATGGGTGATGCAAATGCAAGAACTGTTATAAATAACACAGTCTTGGATGATTACATTAGATGTGATGATGATAAATACATCCCATTGCCAGATGACTACATTTCGGACAGTATTCACCATGCAAGACACTCTCAAGATAACTGTACACACCAAAGACATCATGGTAAATTACTAACTGAACTTTGCCTCGCATCTGGTGTCCGGATATTAAACGGACGAACTCCAGGCGATTATGTGGGTAAATTAACATGTCATACACACCTGGGAAACAGTGCAGTCGATTATGTACTTGCACACCAGAACACTGTTCATAATGTGGTTAGTATTAATGTTAAGGTACTAACACACCAATCAGTCCATTGCCCAATATCAACTCTGTTTAAATGTAACAAAAGTGATAACTTAGATTTCACAAGTAATCTAACTTTGCACCCCATGCCGCTGAAGTACAATCTAACTGAAGAAAACAGTGTCAGATATAGACAGGAATTACTATCAACGGTATCCCAGTCAAAAATACAAAACTTCATGAATCATCAGATTAATTCTGATAAAACTAGTATCGATAACGCAATAGTAACCATTAACAACATACTTCTGTCCGCAGCACATACAGTCTCCCCACCAAAACCTCAAAAAACATTCAAGGCTAAAAAGAGAAGAATTGCGAAAAACAACTCAAAAGATATTGTACAACTTCAAAATGTATTTAAAACCACAGCCAAACAGCTTGCTGATAACCCACATGATAGTAATCTGCAAACTAAATTGAGAACAACAAAGAATAAACTAAAGAAAAAGAAAAAACAGCAAGAAAAACTTGTTAAAGATGAAATATATAATAAACTTGAACATCTACAAAATGATAATCCTAAAGAATACTGGAAAATAATAAATAACTTAATTGAAAAAAATAAAAATGATTTGGATCTTCCACCACATTTTAATGAAAAACTGTTTTCACATTTCGAAGAGCTCAATTCTGACACTCTGAATTATCAAGATCAACAATCCCAAGAACTACTCGGCGAGTTAAAGTCAAGAGAAAAAAATCAAAAGACTTCAATTTTGGATAGTCATATAAAAACAAAAGAAATCATCCAGGCCCTAAAAAATTTGAAAATCGGAAAATCTTGCGGCCTCGACTGTATATCAAATGAAATGTTGAAATATGGGAAAGACATCATATTGTCACCCCTTGCAAAACTTTTCAACGCAGTTTTTGATAGTGGAATACTCCCACAATCTTGGGCGGAAGGATATATCAAACCCCTTCATAAGAAAGGAGATAAACTTGACGCAAAGAACTATAGAGGTATTACTATCTCCAGTTGTCTTGGAAAATTATTTTCCAGCATATTAAACAACAGACTAAACCAATACACGGATGAGAATAACCTTATCTCTGACAATCAGTCAGGATTCCGTAAAAACAGACGTACTGCTGATAATCACTTTATTCTTAAAACTATTGTAAACAAATATGTCCAAAAACTTAATAAGAAAGTATATCTATGCTTTATTGACTTCCAGAAAGCATTTGACTGTGTATGGAGAGATGGCCTCCTACTAAAGTTACTTAGACTTGGCATTGGTGGAAAATTTTATAATATTATTAAATCTCTGTACCACCAAAACAATGTAGCAGTACAAATCGATGGTGGTATTACGAGTGCCTTCAAGTCTCAAAAGGGTGTTAAGCAAGGCGATAACCTTAGTCCAACTATGTTCAACTTATTTGTAGATGATCTGGTATTCCCAGCTGAAACATGTCTACCTGTAACTCTGGAGAGAGAAAGTCTTTCTCATCTCTTATGGGCTGATGATTTATTGATCATGTCAGAAACACCTCAAGGTCTCCAAAATTGTCTTGATATACTATATGACTACTGTATAAAATGGCATCTTACTGTGAATTCAACTAAATCAAACTGTATGGTTATTCAAAAAAGAAAAAACAAAGTAAACACAAACTCTTTTCATTTTGGTTCTACAGAAATCCATATGGCTGACAGTTACACATATCTTGGCTGTACACTCAATTCTAATGGAAACTTTTCCCAAACAAAAACTGACTTGGAAAAGAAAGGTCTAAAAGCTATGTATAAATTACACAAAACATTTTCTGGTCTAAATCCACCACCTGAACTATACAATAAGCTTTTTGACACCCTTGTCAAACCAATAATTTTATACAATTCCGAAATTTGGGGCTCAGAACTCCTAACCAAATTACAAAACAACGACCTTAACAAATTTTTTATGCTAACTGAATCTGAACCATTTGAGAAAGTTCATACAAAGTTCTGCAAGTTAAATCTTCAAGTTGGTAAAAATACAGTCAATATCGCATGTAAAAGAGAACTTGGACGATTTCCTCTTATTGTCGACATTCATACAAACGTTCTAAATTATATGGCACATCTTGAAGATAATGCTGACAGACCTATACTTCGGGATGCAGTACTTTGTAGCAAATCACTCCAAACCAGTGGAATTGGCTGGCACAGCAGTAGTATATATAACGTAAATTGGCGAAATAGCGCCTCACTGCGCATGCGCAGAACCTTGTGTGACGTCATAAGTGTGCGCAGAAAAAAAAAATGGGGCGGTATTGGGGTGGTGTGCGCATGCGTGATGTGTGGGAGGTGGGTACAAGATGGCCGCCAGTGGAAGATGTGGGAGGTGGGTACAAGATGGCCGCCAGTGTCATGATGTGGGAGGTGGGTGCAAGATGGCCGCCAGTGGAAGATGTGGGAGGTGGGTACAAGATGGCCGCGAGTGTCATGATGTGGGAGGTGGGTACAAGATGGCCGCGAGTGTGAGTGAGATGTGGGAGGTGGGTACAAGATGGCCGCGAGTGTCATGATGTGGGAGGTGGGTACAAGATGGCCGCCAGTGTCATGATGTGGGAGGTGGGTACAAGATGGCCGCCAGTGTGAGTGAGATGTGGGAGGTGGGTACAAGATGGCCGCCAGTGGAAGATGTGGGAGGTGGGTACAAGATGGCCGCCAGTGAGTGGAAGATGTGGGAGGTGGGTACAAGATGGCCGCCAGTGTGAGTGAGATGTGGGAGGTGGGTACAAGATGGCCGCCAGCGAGTGTGATTTGGTGGGAGGTGGGTACAAGATGGCCGCGAGTAGTAAAATGTATAAAAGGAGTCGATTTTTAGGGAAAGGGGTGTATTCAATCTGACTTACCTGACCTGACTTGATCAGCCAGCCAGCCAGCCAGCCCTCCTACCTGCCTGCCTTCCTGTCTGCCTGCCTGCATTCTGCCTGTGTGGAATGCATGTCCTGACTTGGTTCTGGGTTTTTTCCATCACGGTTGTGCGCAGGTGTATGACGTCACTTCCGGTCTGCGTGAATCGGGCGTGACCTGGGACTATGGGATGCATGTACTGACTTGGTTCTGGGGTTTTTCCCTCACGGGGAGGTCACGTGATCAGTTCAAGGTCATATCCATTTTTTATCGATATGTCAACTCCACACCCAGTCCATTAAATGCTCCTTCACCTATGCTTCAATTTGATACCTCACTCGACCTGTGGTGTGAGTGAGTGCAAGAATGTATTCATCCGCGGTGATGCAGTCATGTCTGGCGGTGATTCGGTCTCGGGAAAAAGCTTCCTTGCCCAATGCCTACGGACTTTACCGAAGATACACGGACTTTAACGAAAAGACACGGACGTACACGAAAAGACGCGAAGGTGAACGCCATTGTGGGAAACCTCCCACAGACAGGTCAGTACATGCATTTCTATGTTGTTCACGCATAATAAAAGGATTGATCTGTAATCTGTGTTGTTGTTGTTGCTCCCTTTTTTTGGACTAACCCATCAGAATAGTACGTATCACGGACTATACCCGTAGAGCTACATCTGGTCTATAAAACACGTCCCTCTGGATCCCACACCTTCATTTCTACAGAGCCATGGCGGAGACCCAGCCCCATGCGACTCGCATTTTACAGTATGCCACCGTGGTGAATTCATTCACGGGTTACCGAGCAGTGGTCCGGTCCATGTTTGCAGATGGCGACGACAACGAGGGACGACGCCAGATCCTGAACGAGTTCACAGAAGCGGTCCTCCACAGAGTGCACTCGATGGAGAGGCGTGCCATCACTCACCACTACTGGACTATGACAGCCATCCTTGATGCTCGGGCTATGGACCACGAGCGCTCACGCCGCAACCAGCACCGGCTGGTTGGCCTCATACTAGTCTGTGCCCTATTCACCCTGGCGCTGTGGTATTGACACTATAAATACCAGGGTCAGACAGAGTGTGTGTCATTCACCGTTCGACATTTGGACCAAGCATGTCATCCGTCCTACGAGCCATCCTCCCCCTTACACCTTACCAGGTGGGATTATACGTTTATGAAGATTATGTGACTCTGGTGGAAGATAGTGGCGGGGATTGGAGGGCGTCCCCTGAGACTTTATCGAATACGGTGACACTACAGCGTGATGGGTGGACTAAGTTTAAACGGGTGTTGAGCGGAGAGTTAGACGGACACCTGATCCACCTGGACAAGGCCAACTACGTATACCATACTGCGCTCTACCCACGGGTGGGACGCTACCAAGAGCCGGCTCGAAGTTTCCTCCTAACTCCCTCTCTGTGGTCAGCCTTGGAGAAAATAGGCCCTCTGGTGGACCAGTTATTTATACCCGACGATCGATCACCCCACCAATTGGCATGGGCTCATGCTATCGAACACGCACTAGATGAACCTAATGAAAAAAAAGCGGATGGAGAAAATACTATATGTATAGAATGCGCAGAGGCTGGAATGACAGGGTCACCTCATGAAGCCACCCACACACACATGACGGGCCAGAACGATGAAGAAGAAGAAAAAATCCGTGATGAAGCCGCGGGGCCAATGGCTGAACCCCATGAACAACTACATGAACCCGACGACGATGCCATTGATTACCCCGCTACACTCAGTCAGCCCAATGACATGACCACCTGATCCTTTGATCTCACGGGGTTCTCCCTATAAATACGAGAGACAGTGAAATCTGGTACCATTCACGTACTGACCATGACGGAGCATATAGTACTGGCGTATTTCAGCTTGACCCCCGAGGTTTTCCTGCACGTGTATGCGGATAAGGTCGATATCATGGAGGAGGTGGTGGGAGACACGGACCCTACACAACCGTGCCCGGCTCACATTCGTCTGTCCCGGAGGGCTGGACCAAATTCAAACGGGTGTTGTCTGGTGAACTGGACGGCGACCTCATCCACTTGTGTCACGATGTGTACATCCGACGCGGCCCTTTCTTTGCTCAATTGGCTCGGCTAGATGGAGGTACAGTGCATTTTACCCTTCACCCTGATCTATGGTCTGCATTGGAAGATGCCGTGGTGGATGTGGATGAAGTGCTTATCAAGCGGTCATCAGACGAGTTGGACTGGTCATTGACCATGGCCACTGTGGAAGTCCACGAAGAAAATCAGAAAGAAACTCAGGCCCAAGATATACCCGTTATAAATAAACGATAGAGCCAGGGTCCATCATCATTTTGTCACCATGAAGCGCTGGGAGAAGGTGTTGGATAACTTATACTACAGTCCCGACAGTCCGGCAGCCTATAGTGCATTGTCGGCTCTCTATCGAGCGGCCAAACCCCAGGGGGTACAACGTGCCCAAGTCCGAGATTGGTTAAGAAGACAAGACACCTATACCTTACATCGATCTGTCCGTCGCCATTTTCTACGGAACCGGGTCATCGTGGGAGGAATAGATGCCCAGTGGCAAGCGGATTTGGTGGATATGAGCGCCTTTGCCAAACACAACGATGAGAATCGGTATATCTTGACGCATCGATATCCTATCCAAGTATGCGTGGGTGGTACCCATCCGGACGAAAACGGGGGCAAATCTCATAGCGGCGTTCAAAGACATCTTCAAGACCGGGCGCAAACCTTTGTATTTGCAAACCGACGAAGGCACGGAATTCCTCAACAGACCGTTCCAAGCCTTTCTCAAGAAACAGAAGGTGTTTTTCTTCCATACGTACAACGAGACCAAGGCTTCCGTGGTGGAGAGGTTCAACAGGACATTCAAAGGCCGCATGTATAAATATTTCACCTATAAGAATACAAGGCGGTACATCGATGTTCTCCCGAAACTGGTGAGGGGTTACAATCGAGCCTATCATCGAAGTATAGAGAGAGCCCCCATTACCGTGACCCAACGCAATGAAGCCCAAGTCCGGCGTGTCTTGTACCCCAGGCCATCGCAGCGAACGACGAAGGCGGTGTACAAGGTCGGCGACCCTGTACGGATCAGTAAAGTCAAGGGCAAGTTCGAGAAAAGTTACTTGCCCAACTGGAGCGATGAGCACTTCCTGATTAAACGGCGCCTACCCCGACAGCGGCGAGTCTATGAACTGGAAGATCTCCAAGGCGAAACGTTGCTGGGGACGTTTTACGACACGGAATTACAGCCTGTTGTAAAAACACAGCAAGACTACTACACGGTGGAGCAGATTTTGAAAACGGAACGTCGACGTGGCAAACTGTTTCATTTCGTAAAATGGCAAGGCTGGCCCAGTTCCTTCAATTCCTGGGTCGCGGCCAACCAGGTGAAACGACTATAAAGCCAGACACCACTGCCGTCCTCCTTCATTCCACGTCCGACCCCAGTGCTATGGACCAACAGCAGCTGCCTCCGAAGACAGCGTCTCGCAAAACGCGCAAAGCGCAAGTGGTCTTTGGGGTGCTATTGCTAACCCTGCTGAGTGTGTTGTACGGAGGTGTGTTTTACGACGTAGCCTATGTCAGTACGTTACTTAACCAACTGAGAACACCAGCCATCAGTGAAACGGGTCTACAGAGAGCACCAGTCGTATCGAGCCCAGTCACCACCACCACCACCACACCCCGCGTACAAGCCACGTCGAGCTCTACACTTACACCAAGTACACCTACTACGTCTCAAGACCCACCGGATTTCATCCCTCACAGTGAACCGACAACGACGACGACCACCCACGTTGTACCCACCCCCAGCACCATCTCTGAACGTGAACAGACAACGACGACCGACGTTGTACCCACCACCACTCCAGTTCACTCGTACGAAATTTACAAGAGCGGGTTACCACGACAACGGATAGACCTCAAACCATGGACCCTCGGTGGCAACATCCCTTCACCTGCGTCATCGCAGGACCGACGGGCTCCGGCAAAACGCACTTCGTCAGGAAGCTCCTTCAACACGCCGACAGCATGATCACTCCACCCATTGCCCGAGTCGTGTGGTGTTACGGAGAATGGCAGGAAGCGTATGCAGCAATGCCCCACATCACGTTCGTGGAAGGCCTACCCAACCTGGCCGATTTGGAACCCGACACCTTGGTGGTTGTGGATGATCTCATGGCGGAGACGGATGCACGGGTCACCCAACTCTTTACCAAAGGCAGCCATCATCGACGGCTCAGCATCATCTACATTGTGCAGAATCTGTTCAGTAAAAACAAAGAACATCGGAATATCAGCTTAAATGCCCACTACCTGGTGGTCTTCAAAAACCCGAGAGATACCACTCAACTGCTGCACCTGGCGAGACAGATGTATCCCGGCCGCACACCGTTTGCGTTGGAAGCCTTCAAAGATGCCACAACCCCTCAGCACGGGTATATGCTCTTCGACCTCAAGCAAGCCACCCCCGACCACCTTCGACTACGGACCGGCATCTTTCCCGGAGAGACCCACCACGTGTACATGCAAAAATAATGTAAACACACCCACAGTGGCGCCCCCAGCTGGGGTTTGTGTGTTTGATGATGGGGAATAATAAAAAGAATGAATACCACAGCAGGGTTGACTTTGTCTGTGAGGTGGATAAAAAGGGCAGAGTTGTGGGTTCTAGCATTAGTTGTACAGGATGTCTGCGCGAGTACGGAAGCACGCTCCCACGCTCCGTGTATTGAAGACGGCCCCACCCGAGTTAGTCCGAACCATTGTACGCGGTGCGGACCCTGACCTTGTACGCTGTCTGTGCGAGATCGGGTACAACCTGTTAAAAGGCAACGTACCACTGACTCCGGCTCAGAAGACCAAGTTGGCCAAGCATAAGACAGGTCTCCGAACCCTAGTCCACAAGCGGGTCCCTCAAACACAAAAGAAAAAGGTGTTACAGAAAGGCGGCTTTCTCGGGGCCATCTTAGCACCGTTGGCCGCTTCCGTGTTGGGTCCAGTATTGGGTGGACTCTTCGGCCGACAATGAACCACACGAAAAAAATGGTCCTCGTCGAACCACGGTTCCTGCAAAACCTCCAATCACCCTACCCTGTCCCACCTACGGTGAAGACCATAAACAGCCTCGATGGAGAGATGCAACAGATCTTACAGAGACCGGGGTTAAGCGACAGTGAGAAAGTACAACGGTACAATGAGACGCTTCAACGGTACATGACGTTCATGGACCAATACAAAACCCTGTCTACCCCAGCAACAGCACCACCACCACCACCACCACCACCACCACGTGACAGACCGCTGACCTCAGCACCGCTCCAACAGCCGGGTGAGGTAGCCCCCACAGCCCCACAGTGGGTGGAAGACGAAGTGCTGAAGAGTGTACCTGCCTCGTTCAAGAAACAAGCTGGCCTGGTATTACAACGGATGAAACAGAATCCTAACATGACTTGGAATGATAAAGGCGAACTCCTGGTACAGAATCAGGTGGTCCCCGGCACCCACATGACGGATTTAGTGAATGATCTGATGCGTCAACGCAGATCGCACACCGATCCTCGAGGATGGGAGGTCTTCGCTCAAGGCTTGAAAGACATGCATGTACCACAGGAATTGGTGGGGAACCCCCACCGCTGGGCCTTTATGCAGCAAACTCAGCAATCACCGAGTGGCCCACTACCTTCTTGGGAAGTCGAATGGGAACCGGAGTCACCCCCCAAAACACCACCACAACGGGCACTTTCTTTTCGCGCCTATAAAAAAACACCCTTGATCAAGACACCCCACATCTCCAGAGCCGTGACACGTAGCAAGTCACCGCGACGAACACGACGCCGCACACAACCGCCCAAGGCGTGGAAGACCTATTAAAACCAACAGCAGCAGCAGGACAGCTCAGTCGCCATGTTTTACCTGACCCTACCCAGTAACAGTTCGCTGGATGTGTTTCCTGACAACACCGTGGCCAAGTACGTCACCCAGTTACCGCAACCGTTACATTTACCTGGACGCTGGGAATGTGCCCTCGTGGATGTCCAATACCCTTACTCGTGGTACAACGTGCGAGCCAATGAAGTGTGGTACGAGGTGACCTACGAAGGCAAAAACACCCGACTCACCCTGTCCGAAGGCCAATACGATACCCCCAAAGAGTTCATGGGTGGGCTGTCAAGACTGATGCATGATAAGGCGCTACGGGGGTGACGGATAGTGCAGCACGCCTGATAGCCTTGCGCTTCAAGAGAAACGTGTTCTTCGATGTCAACGTACACAACGACAAGGCACAGCTTACCCTCACCGATACCGTGAATGTGAAACTCAGTCCTACACTACAGCAAATGCTGGGTTTCGATCTACAGACGTTCGCTGGTCCCACCCAACACCATGGCGAGATGCCGATGGATATGAAGTCGGGTATGTACGGACTCTACGTCTACTCGGACGTGGTGGACAACCACATCGTGGGCGATATCAACACACCTCTGTTACGGGTGGTCCCCATTAAAAAGACGTATGGCGATCAAGTCACCCACAGTTTCAACCATATCATGTACCTGCCCGTACGACATACCGATATCAACACGATCACGGTGGATATAAGAGATGACACGGGACGAGCGGTGGCATCCGAACGAGGAAAAGTGGTGCTGACACTTCATTTTCGACAAGCACGTGCTCCCCACTTTGCATAATGAAAGTACCTTACGAGTGCGATGCACGCAGCTATGCCGACTATTATGCCCAACAGGCCGGGGGTGGCTTTCCGGTCTTTAGCGGTGCACGCATGCAACGAGGACATGGACTGGGGAACATACTCGGCAGCATTGTGAAAACGTTCCTGCCCTTGGTGACGCGTGGGGTGAAAGCAATCGGCAAACAAGCGGTACGCAGTGGACTGCAAGTGGCCGGTGATGTTTTGGGGGGTACGGCACCCCGACAAGCCTTGAAACGACGGGCCAAAGAAGCGGGAGGCGTCTTGGTGGCCAAAGCACAACGCACCGTAGGGAATAAAAGAGCTGCCCCACCGAGATCACGCACCAGTCGACGACCGACCCAGCGACGACGCACATCCAAGAAGACCCGGGATATCTTTTCTTAAAACATGGCCTTAATCCACGCCGAGTCCTGCCCCTCCACCAACAGTGAATTTGATTTGTGGACCGTGCCGCCCACACAAACCAGTGTCGAACAAGGATTATGGGTGGAGCATCTCCCGCTCTCCAGCATCAACGAAACCGGGCCCATCGAGTTCACCATCAGTAATGCGGATACGGCCTATGTGGATTTAGCCCATACCTACTTGTATGTGAAAGCCAAGGTGGTCAATGGAGCTGGCACGAGACTCGTTGACCAAGCAACGGTGGGCCCGACGAATCTCTGGCTGCACTCGATGTTTCAGCAGGTGGATATTTTTCTCAGCGACAAACTCATCAGTGACTCCACCAACACGTACCCCTATCGAGCCTACATCGAGACACTGTTGTCGTATGGCCGAGAGGCTAAAAAATCTCAGCTGACAACCGCTTTATTCTACAAGGACACGGCCGAGCACATGGACACGGCGGACAATGGGGGATATAACAAACGGAAGGCTTTCACTGCGAACAGTGCCTCGGTGGATATGATGGGTCGACTGCATGCAGACATGTTCATGCAAGACCGGTACCTCTTGAACAAGACCCCCATCAAAATCCGACTGATACGGGCGCCTCCCACCTTCGCCTTGATGGCCACTAACGTAGAGGGGCATGTAGCGGACTATAAGATTGTCATCCAAGACGCAGTCCTGTATGTCCGAAAAGTGAAACCGAATCCAGCCGTTCAATTGGGACACATGAAAGCCTTGGAAACAAAACCAGCCCAGTACCCTATCCGACGTGTACAAACCAAAGTGTTCTCTGTGCCTGCTGGAAATATGGGCGCCAACAAAGAAAACCTGTTCCTGGGGGAACTACCCAAGCGATTGATCCTGGCCTGTGTGGAAAATACCAGTTTCAGCGGAGCCTACCCAGAGAATCCGTTTGACTTTAAACATTTCGGCATCAATTTTGTGGCCCTGCATGTGGATGGACAACAGGTGCCAGCCACGGCCTTAACCCCGAACTTTGGGCGGAGGAATTTCATTCGAGCCTATCAGAGCCTGTTTACAGCCACCGGTCAAATCAACCAGGACGAAGGGAATATGATCAGTCGGGAGGACTACGCGAACGGATACACGTTGTTCTGTTTCGATCTGACCCCCACCTTAGAGAACGACCATCAGCTGGCCCTGACCAAGCAAGGCAATTTACGGTTGGAAATCCACTTTGCACGAGCCCTGGCGACCACCGTCAATGTGATCTGCTACGCCGAGTTTGACAACATCATTCAAGTGGACAAGGCGCGCAACGTCCTGTGTGACTTCTCCACCTAACATGGATACAGACCAGATAACCACCGTGCTGGAGAATGACCCAGAGACACGTAGGGTCTTTCAAGGGGTGTTCGCCCGAGATGTGTTTCCATTAGACCGTATGTATCCGGCTGCTTACGTTCTCAACACGGACCCGATGGATCGACCCGGTGAACACTGGGTGGCCGTGTACTTGACAGAAGAGCAGGGGGAATACTTTGACCCGTACGGTCTGCCACCCCTCCATCCCGATTTAACAGACTTCATGGATCAAGGCACAGAGACGTGGTGTTGGAACAGTCAAACGTTGCAAAGCCTGACCAGTGGCGTGTGCGGACAATATTGCTTGTTTTACCTGTACCATCGATGCCGGGGAAGACCCTTATCTACTATCGTACAGATGTTTGACGAGTACTCCCAGGCCGAGGACCGCGATGTACTCGTCTATGACTGGGCCGCCCATCATTTCAATGTACAAGCCCCGTTCTGGGCTTAAGTTAATGACAAGCCCCTTGTTCTGGGCTTCAAGCCCCTTGTTCTGGGCTTCAAGCCCCTTGTTCTGGGCTTCAGTTAATGACAAGCCCCTTGTTCTGGGCTTCAGTTAATTACAAGCCCCTTGTTCTGGGCTTGAGTTTTCACGTGGTTGTTCTCACGTTGTTGTTGTTCACTGAATAAAAAAAATGAGATCTCACCAAAAAACCCTGTCTTGTGTGTTTTATTCCTAATGCATCAATGCCCAATGTGGAGATTCAGTCAAACTGAAATCAGTGGTGTAGGATGGGGCCAAAATGTAACCCATCAAGTTTAGAATGCAAGAGCACTATAGTAAAAAATAGAGAGCCAATGAAATCAGCCTACAGACCAAGTACGTGTCTTTGGTCTAGGTTTGGAGCGGGCATTTCATTGAGGTACGTGTATACGGTGAGTGAAGAGACTCGTCCAACACGTATAGATTATGACTATACATTCTATGAGCATAATGCATGAAAGTGGCTTTGAACACCGTATTAGTCAATCAGTGGCCTAGAATGGAGCCAAAGGTAACCCATCCATGTCCAGAAAAACATTACCCGGGTGTACAAGAACCCAGATGTAGGCGCGGACGTCAGCGAAAGCACACCGTGAATACCCCAATTCCATTGGCTGATTGTTCGATCGCTGATTGGTTCTTTTTCTCGACCGCTGATTGGCTCTTTTTCTCGACCGCTGATTGGTCCACATGGAACTGCCCATCTTTCCCAGGTTCATCTAGAATCCCCCTTTTTTGTGCTCAAGCTCTGACTATAGCGATACCGCAACATTGTCTCATTGGACATTGGACCGTCTGACCTGGAGGTGACCCTTTGACCTTTTGACCCGCGTCCGCGCGCGCACTGCCGGGGATGACGCGAGATGACGCGCGCGCGCGCACGCGCTGCGGGGCGCTGGGGCGGGAAAACACCCCGGCGGTTGAACATTGGAACTCTTGTGGGTTTGGAGGATGAACATACGGACGTCTAAGGGAAAAAATTGGAACTCTTCTATGTTCGAAAGTGAAAACCCGGAAGTGACGTCACAACCCACGTCACCTGCGTATATACTCCTGTAAAATAGAGCCGATTTTATTTCTTTGGAAGGGTCAAGGTGAATTGCGCTTTTTATACTACTAAACTGTGAAGTAGATTACATCTTACATAGGCCTTAAGGCCGTGATATGCATATGAAGTATTCTGGGGCATGGTCAATACTTTCCAATTTTCCCTTCGTCTACTACTCGCCGATTTTTTTGATTTTTTTATTATTTATTTATTTATTTATTTATTTATTTATTTATTTCCTCGAGAGCTTTAAAATAAGACCTCACTCTACCCCATCGGGCCACTAGTGCTCCAACATGTCCACCCCGTATGGATTGATACATACCAATATCCCAGTATATGAGTGTATATGGGTCTATATGGATCTATATGGATCTATATACAAGCCTACGCGGTACTTTCAAATTTTTTTCCATCGTATTCTACATGATCAACCTCATAGCTCATAGTAAAAGCCATAAAAAAACCCGATCACCCCTATACCCATTCAGGCTAAATATAGCGGACATGATCTTCGAATTGGTCTAGTCCGAGTTGTCTCCCTTGCACCAAAGCGTATAGATGGCGCTGTGATTTGAACGACTTTATTATCCGGGGAAATTTTGGTGTTCAGTAGCCATTTTGTGTTTTCTGAGCGGGAGAACATTCTCTGTTGCAGTGTATAACGGAACTTTGTTCCATTTCGGTGTCCGCTGAGATGAATAATGTGATCTGCATCATGCATCGCCTGCATGTATACCCGTAGACTGTAATCGAGAGAGTGTGCTGTGTTGTGTTCGAGCGGACGCGTAAATTTGTGTGATATCAGACAGGAAACGTGAAAATTGATATTCTTTCACAGATTTCGAAGTGTAGACAGTTCTGGTGAGCTGAACGCAGCCTTTATGTGCAGCGATTGAACGATGATGTAGGCCACCGAACAGGTTTTGTGGAATCAACATTCTGTAACACGCCTCCCTTGACTGGAGGGATTTTATCGGACATCTGCAGTACGGAACGCTATTTTGTTGCATACATTCGCTTATCGTGGCAGTCCGTATAATTTGTCAATTTTTGTGTTTGGTTTCGTGAGAGAGGACGACATTCGTTTTCATCAGTGCAAAACTACCGCTCCCGTACCACAACAGTGAAAGCTGGTGGATGAAATTCTACTCCACGGGAACGAATGAATGGAATATCTTACCAAACTCTCAGGTAGGATGTGGGTTTCAGGGGTTCACCGGGTGTGACAATTTCTTTATAATGATTTGTGATAAAAGCGGGTAAAACCTAATGTCAAAATCTCGTTGAAGGTCACGGAGATGTCGATTTATTGCTGATCAGCTGATTTCCAGGACAGACAGACATTATCTCGGCTCTTTTCTCTTCGAAATTCTTATAATTTTCTCAATACAAATAAATATTTAAATTGACTCTGAGTTTTCTACAGCTTTTCATTTTACAATAAATGTCAGGGCACTTGTAAATTTTATTACAAGTTAAACTGAGGCAATTCATTAGTGTTATATTTAAAAATTTAACAACCTAACGCTAGAATATATGATTATTTTATTAATTTTTAGGCATTTTAAAAATCATAAAGTTAGTGTACGGTAGTCTAAAACCCAGGTACATTGGAAATAATTTAATTTTCCTGGCTAAAAAAAAATACGTGTACACTATGGATTAGTCTTATCATAATTCCGAGAAAATTGTAACGGATTTATGGAAAAAATAGGAAATTTTTATGCTTGAACAATGATAACAAAAGCACACTCATATACAGTGAGCATAGCTTGCACTCATTCACCCTTGGCGGCCATGCATATCTTGTACTCATTGACACTTGGCGGCCATTTTGTACCCACCTCCCACATCATGACACTTGGCGGCCATCTTGTACCCACCTCCCACATCTTGCACTGACTGACACTGGCGGCCATCTTGTACCCACCTCCCACAGCCCACTAAAAGTATAAATACGTGTATATTGTGACATTTATTCACCCATACAATCATGAATTCAACAAGACGTGCGCTGTTTACACATCACCCCGCTAGGGACCCGAGAAATGTCGCTACAGAACACAGAGAGCTGGTTAGCGTTCAGGAAAATGATGGAATGATGGTAACCACCAGTTTTCAAAGGGAATTGGAAAACGAAACAACCATCTTAACACGCAGTACAGAAGAATTAGAACAACTCCGGCGAACTGTCGAAGAAAATGCACAATTGGAAAGACTAAGGGATGCACATGACGCAGAAATAAGCACGATGGAGACCATACAAGAATCCGATAATGACACAACTGATGAGGAACTACAAAATGAACTGCCATGGTTAAATAGTAGACGTGGGCCAACGACAACGCCTGGTGAAATTCCAATGATTTCAACTACCGCCGAAACTCCGCCACAACAATGCTGTGGGTGTGAAGCCGAGATAACTCGCCTGAACAACTTGATTAATGGACTGAAAGAAGACCTGATTAAAATGGACGAGGAGATTCACAGACAATACGAACAACTGGATAAAGAGCAGAAAATATCACGCTGTAGCATATGTACAGATGACGAAAGCGAGTTTGCTGTTTTGCCATGCGGTCATTTATGCCTATGTGCGGGTTGTTGGGTGACACTGACGTGTGTAGGAGACATGTGCCATTGCACTGAGGCCGGCGAGAACCATCTCAAAATAAAATGTCCAATTTGCCGGAAACATGTAGGAGGGATAAAGAAAATCTACCGTGCATAAAAGTGTGGTGGTGTAACACTAACGGCCCTTTTCAGGGCCAACCATCTTCCCCGGAAGAGGAAACTTCTAAAAGCACAAAAATTAACATCAGACCCCATCATTGTTATCCCCAAAGAAAAAAAATTCAATTTTTTCAATTTTTTAACAATTAAATATTGAAAAAACGGAAAAAGGGGAATTAGAAGGGGGGGACAAGGGGGAGGGAAGGTTGATGGCATGGCCAAAATTTTTTTTTTATTTTAAAAACAAGGAAAAAAAGATTAAAATGGAACCCAAAAAAAACTTTTTCATTTTCTATGTTTTTTAACAATTAAATATTGAAAACAAGGCAGGGAAAAAGGGGGCGGGGTCGGGAGGAGGGAAGGTTGATGGAACAGCCAATCTAGGGAAGCCCCTAATGGGCCAATGGGGACGAGTGAGGTATCAAATTGAAGCTTAGGTGAAGGGGCATCTGATGCACTGGGTATGGGATTGAACTATCACCCTTCTGCGCATGCGCGGCAGTGAAGGGGTATAAAAATAGCCTTATGACCTTGAACTGATCACGTGACCTCCCCGTGAGGGAAAAACCCCAGAACCAAGTCAGTACATGCATCCCATAGTCCCAGGTCACGCCCGATTCACGCAGACCGGAAGTGACGTCATACACCTGCGCACAACCGTGATGGAAAAAAACCAGAACCAAGTCAGGACATGCATTCCACACAGGCAGAATGCAGGCAGGCAGACAGGAAGGCAGGCAGGTAGGAGGGCTGGCTGGCTGGCTGGCTGGCTGATCAAGTCAGGTCAGGTAAGTCAGATTGAATACACCCCTTTCCCTAAAAATCGACTCCTTTTATACATTTTACTACTCGCGGCCATCTTGTACCCACCTCCCACCAAATCACACTGGCGGCCATCTTGTCCCCACCTCCCACCAAATCACACTCGCTGGCGGCCATCTTGTACCCACCTCCCACATCTCACTCACACTGGCGGCCATCTTGTACCCACCTCCCACATCTTCCACTCACTGGCGGCCATCTTGTACCCACCTCCCACATCTCACTCACACTGGCGGCCATCTTGTACCCACC
Organism: Hanleya hanleyi; assembly: GCA_036873755.1. Taxonomy (NCBI): domain Eukaryota; kingdom Metazoa; phylum Mollusca; class Polyplacophora; order Lepidopleurida; family Hanleyidae; genus Hanleya; species Hanleya hanleyi. Next base: position 30,044 of record JAVTVY010042391.1, read on the forward strand.
TCCCACATCTCACTCACACTGGCGGCCATCTTGTACCCACCTCCCACATCTTCCACTCACTGGCGGCCATCTTGTACCCACCTCCCACATCTTCCACTGGCGGCCATCTTGTACCCACCTCCCACATCTCACTCACACTGGCGGCCATCTTGTACCCACCTCCCACATCATGACACTGGCGGCCATCTTGTACCCACCTCCCACATCATGACACTCGCGGCCATCTTGTACCCACCTCCCACATCTCACTCACACTCGCGGCCATCTTGTACCCACCTCCCACATCATGACACTCGCGGCCATCTTGTACCCACCTCCCACATCTTCCACTGGCGGCCATCTTGTACCCACCTCCCACATCATGACACTGGCGGCCATCTTGTACCCACCTCCCACATCTTCCACTGGCGGCCATCTTGTACCCACCTCCCACACATCACGCATGCGCACACCACCCCAATACCGCCCCATTTTTTTTTTCTGCGCACACTTATGACGTCACACAAGGTTCTGCGCATGCGCAGTGAGGCGCTATTTCGCCAATTTACGTTATATATACTACTCACAGCTATTCCCATCTTGTCATGGAAAAAACTGATATCATGTTAGAGGAGCTTCCGCACTCCTCTTTAAAACGCAAAAGAATCTCATCGAATGTAAAAGATAAACTAACTGCAAAATATATACAATACTATCAACTTAAGTTGAAAGAGTCGGAGAAACTTCTCCACTATAAGCACATAGAACAAAATTACTGCATTGCAAACTACTTACAATTCATTAAAAACAGAAATTTCAGACAGGCCCTAACAAAACTCAGAATTTGTGCACACAGGCTTGAAATAGAAACGGGTAGATACAGAAATATAGACAGAGATAAAAGATTGTGCAAGGGATGTATAACAACCGACAAAACAGTAGAAGATGAATTCCATTTCCTGTGCAAATGTCCTAGCGGCGAAAAACTAAGAGATATATTTTATAACAACATAAGTAGCATTTGCCAATATTTCCCTAAGTTGACGGATCTGGAAAATTTTTATTTTCTTATTAACCCACCAATGCATCTTTCACCAATAATAGGGCAATTTTTCTATGAACTGCTTAACGAGAGAGCAAAGGAACGAAATTGCATCCCTGCCACATGACTGATTATATGGGTAAATTGTACTTACTCACACTGGGTTTGACCAAATAGCCTTGTTAAGGTACCATGTTCTATCTGTGTGCACATGTATGTATCTATATGTATGTGTATGTATATGCATTTGTCTTGTCCTGTAGTTTTTAATATGAACCTTTTAATATTTCTGTATGTTCCATGTATAGAAATAAATCGAATTGAATTGAATCGATATTGATGTTGTTACCATACGCTACCGTATATCTCTTTCCACGTATGTACAGTGGTATACGGTAGTGTGTAATAACAATAGCAATGTCGATTCAACATCGATTAATCGATTAATCAGTATCAACTTAAATGTGCTCACTGTCCAAGCTGATTTCATATACCGGTATTTAATGTGATTTCTTGTACATATTTCTCACTCTGTTGAAGACGTTCTGGTGAGCGTCGCAACGTCAGCACATTAAAAATTCGAAATCCAGAGAACCAGTTCTTCGATTTGTTATTGTATACTTATTACATTCAAACATAAAATGAATCTCATCTTCAATAACTCCCATATCACACACTGTACAAAGTCTAGCACTTAGTATTGTTATACCTTCCTTTTTCAATAAATAGAGGATGAGATAACCCTGTTTGGAGGGGTCGAGGATAGTTCCTATGCACTCGAAGCAGGTAGCCTACGTCACATCCCGGGTGACCTAAATATAGCCTCCCGTCAGACATGGAGGACTCCATGCATGCACATGGCCTCCGTCGGGTCAGGCCATGTCGTGGGACATTTCGATTTAAAACCTTTCGATCGTGAATTAGTTGACGAAACGTGCGGCTACGTTGAAGATGTTCAATCGGCTATGGACATAATCAGGCGATTGGAAAAGTCAACTACGACCAAAAATTTGTTATGGTTTGGTGTACAACCTATTATATACTGCTACACATGTATAGCTAAATAAATATAGGTATCCCCCCCCCCCCCAACATTTACCCCTGCAAATTTTGTAGCAAATATCACCTTCCCGATGGTGCAAATTAACATAGTTTATGATTTTGCAAAATTATAGCAAAATTCAAGTTTAACATAGTAGTAGCAAATCCCTTCTCCATGTTAAACTAATCGGAGAACGCATTGGCCGACTATTGGTTCACTCGCTTGCATTACTGACAGAACATTTATTTACCCCTCATCAGAAAAATAGTTCACCTGGAAAGTAATTATGTAATTATATTTATGAGAAATAATGTCAAGATACTTTGAAAGAGCAAAATTCAACTATTTTGGTTGAGTCAAGGTTGGAGGAACACCTACTGTAGTGTCTTGTTGGGCGGAAATGAATTGGGTAACACATGGTTAGCGTAACGTGTGCAACTTCCCTCATTATAGGACTGCCTTTCTTTGGTATGTTTAAGGGAAATCATCGTCCAGTCAGATGTTCTTATTGCTGCTTCGTATGTTCAACCCTCAACATCAACATGTGTCCTCTGGGACAGGTGGGAAGACTTTCTTTTTTTATTCAAAGCCTCAGAAATTCCGTGGTCATACCCATGTAGTTTTATGTTAGATTGCTGTTCTGTCACATCTGTTTACGGATCCATGAAAAGTCTTCAGATGATCCAGCATTTTCAGTAAATCATGTCTCGAAATGTTCGTGACCGAATCACCAGAAACAGACATGACTATTGACTAGTGTTGATTGTCTATTTTTCTTTGAGGCTCTGTTTCAATCTGATTGTTCTTATATGACATCTCTTACTAACATACAGTACCCAAGGATGATAAAAAAAAATTCCTCGTGAGAAAAACGCGATTGGATCATGACAGGGGTTAAATCTAGTGATGACAGAATCACCAAAATCGTGATGAAATCACGAGTACGCTTTTTTAAATGTTCTCATCACGAGTACGCTTTTTTAAATGTTCTCGGTGAAAGAGATTTATTAATTACACATTTTCTCCCCAAAAAATATTCCTAGGGTGAATTGATCACTTCTACTTATAAAATTAAAACTCTGAACTCTTATTTTCACAAAGGTATACAGTTCCCGTCACATGCATACCTTTTCTACAGATGTTTCAAAATAGTGTAGTTTTCAGTAAAATGCAACTTTTCTTCCTTGACAATTTCGAATTTCTGGAGTTCTTCAGGTTCAGAAATTGCGGGAAAAATATTCCGCGATTAAATTACATCGTGTTTTATTTATGTGTCCCTGGAGATGATAGGAAGCGAATACAAAAAACAGCATTCTAGTATATAGTGTACGAAAGAATGTGGAATAAATTTTATGCGAGATAGGGCTGGTTTTAGCGATGTCCGCTTTTCCGTGAAATTCATGTAAATTGTTTCAAGGAGCGCATATTGCTACAACATGAACTAGAGGATATGTTTTTTCTACAAGATATACAGAATATGGTGCCGAATATTCCTCGGTAAAAGTATTGTGAAATATAACTTGGCGACATGTATTCGAGAGAGCGTGCTTCATCCCAGGTAACAGCTGATCCATATTCACCACTCATTGAGGTGAATCTTAACATGGCAGAAGATGGGGAATTGTAGGAAAGTAGTATACAAAGGCTAAATTGGCAAGATAGCGCCTCACTGCGCATGCGCAGAACCTGTGGTGACGTCACAATTGGTTGTGTGCGCATGCGTGTGTGTGTGTGGATGGTGGGTGCTGGGTTCAAAATGGCGGCGTGTGTGGATGGTGGGTGCTGGGTTCAAAATGGCGGCGTGTGTGGATGGTGGGTGCTGGGTTCAAAATGGCGGCGTGTGTGGATGGTGGGTGCTGGGTTCAAAATGGCGGCGTGTGTGTGGATGGTGGGTGCTGGGTTCAAAATGGCGGCGTGTGTGTGGATGGTGGGTGCTGGGTTCAAAATGGCGGCGTGTGTGTGATGGTGGGTGCTGGGTTCAAAATGGCGGCGTGTGTGTGGATGGTGGGTGCTGGGTTCAAAATGGCGGCCTGTGTGGATGGTGGGTGCTGGGTTCAAAATGGCGGATTGTAGGAAAAACGTATAAAAGGAGTCGATTTTTAGGGTAGGGGTGTATTCATTGCACTACTTTTGCGGAGCACTGTGACTTACCTGACCTGACCAGCCTCCCAGCCTGTCTACCTGCCTGCCTGCCTGCTTCACCTCTAGTCTGCTTCACCTCTAGCCAGTCATCCAGCCTGCTTGCCTACTTGTATGAGCTGTGAACCTTTTACTTTTTTCACTTTTACCAGTGCAAATTCACCAGACTTTTACACCGTAGCAGTTACTCACCAGCCTGAGCCCATAGTCATGATGAATTCAGCCGACCTAGTCACGCTTCAAAAGAACCGTCCTCGCCTCGTTGATGAGATGGAGCATGTGCCTGAACTATGTGATTTCCTTATGCAGGAAAACATACTCCTGAAACAGGATGTCGAAGATATCATGGCGCAGAACACCCCTTCACGACAAAACAGAGCTCTCATCGACGGTCTACTGCGCCGTGGCCCCAATGCATTTCCAGCCTTCGTGGAGGGTTTGAAGATCACGAGAAATGACGAACTAGCAGATCTACTTGAAATTCCCCTTGTAGATGATGATATCTTAGTGATGGACCGAAGAGCGTACAGCTAGCAAACGTACGCACACTAGCCCAGAGAGTACACCTGCTAAACGTGCTGGACGACCCAAACGCCCTCGACTAACACCGTTAGAAATACCTGAGTCAGTAGTGGTTGAGCCAGTAGTACCCCAGCAAGTGAAACAAGAGGTAGAACTTCCTATGTCTGTCCAGGAGATCAATAACCTCATCCAGCAAGCCTACCAGGCAGCTCACACCGACATTTGGGAGCTCTCACCCTATTTAACAGTGAGTGTGAAAGACGAAGAAGTGCATTTTAGTGCAGCGGGCTTTAACGACAGACCCGGTAAGCATATTGCCATGACCTATGCTTCCTGGCAAAAACTGGAGACCCTTGATTACGCCATCGATGCGGTTATTCGTGACCAGGGGAGTGACGAAGCGAAATTTCATGTGGGTGACGACATCTTTGTGAGCTGTGCTTATTTCAACGATCAGCTTCTGGTGCATATCCGTAAATGGCGAAGGCGGTTAGATACGCAAGAGCTTGTTGCTTGTCCTCAGGGTGTCACTTTGAAATTAACGGCGTGGCGGAAGTTGCAGAGTCTTGCAAGTGCAATTCGTCAAGCTCTGACCTACCAGGTGACTCACTATATTTATCAGAAGTACATCGACACAGTCCTGGATCTCATCAGACCTCAAATTCCCGAGGACACTAGTGTACCCTCATACGCACTGATCACTGAAGCACTACAGACCGTGACGGAGACGCAAATTGCCCTGAGATTGGAAGCGGCCTGCCCTCCCAAAATTCCACGTGAAGAGATTATTACCTATATTTACGTGCACCAGGGCCGGAAAGATGATGATGAATTCAAACAAGTCTTGTTGGCGAACTATTGAACAATCAGAACAAGTGTTGAAAAACATTTACCATACACATTCATTGAAGTGGCTTGAGAGCGTATAATTGTATTAAAAAATTCAGAGTTTTTTTACTGTTAATTGTATTAAAAATTCAATACTCAGATATAATTGTATTAAAATTCAATACCCTTGTGAATACGTTCATTCTATTTGTGTTAATAAAAATAGTAGAAAATTAAAAAAATGCTTAGTGTTCATTCTTTTTTTTAATTTTTTTGAAATTATTGAAAAAAAATTGAAAAAAAAGGATTATTTCAACCCCACACCCAGTCCATTAGATGCCCCTTCATGAATGCTTCACATTGATACCTCACTCGACCCCATCGGTCCACTAGGGGCTCTCCTAGCTCCAAAAAGGCTATTTTCATACCCTTCGGCCACCGCGCATGCGCAGAATCACCCTAATTCAATCCCACACCCAGTCCATCAGATGCCCCTTCACGTAAGCTTCAATTTGATACCTCACTCGACCCCATTGGACCATTAGGGGCTCCCCTAGCTCCAAAAAGGTTATTTGACCTGGACTTGTGACATTTTTGCCTTTTTGGAGGTAGGGGAGCCCCTAATGGTCCAATGGGGTCAAGTGAGGTATCAATGTGAAGCATTTCACGTCAGCTTCAATTTGATACCTCACTCGACCCACTACCTCCAAAAAAAAAAATAAAAAAAAATAAAAAAATGCGCATGCGCAAGGTAGTGGGTCGAGTGAGGTATCAAATTGAAGCTGACGTGAAATGCTTCACATTGATACCTCACTCGACCCCATTGGACCATTAGGGGCTCCCCTAGCTCCAAAAAGGTTATGAAATTTCGTTGACCTGGGCTTGTGAAGATGAAATAAGGAGCTAAAAATTTTTTTTTTTTTTGGGGGGGAAGTGGGTCGAGTGAGGTATCAAATTGAAGGTTAGGTGAAGGAGCATCTGATAGACTGGGTGTGGGGTTGAATTAGGGTGATTGTGCGCATGCGCGGTGGCCGAAGGGTATAATTTTTTTCAATAATTTCAAAAAAATTAAAAAAATTAAAAAAAAAAAATTTCTTTGGGGAAAGGATGATGGGGGCTGGTGTTAATTTTTTTGTGCTTTTGATAGAAGTTTTCTCTTCCGGAAAGATGGTTGGCCCTGAAAAGGGCCTTTGAAAGTGTTACCACACTTATGCGCGGTAGATTCTTTTTACTCCTCCCACATGCTTCCTGCATATTGGGCACTTTATTTTTAAATGCTCCTCCCCTGCGTCAACGCAGCGGCACATGGCTCCTTCACACGACAGTGTCACCCAACAATCTTTACATAGGCACAGATGTCCACACGGTAATACAGCGTACAAGCTCTCCTCATCTGTACAGATACTACATCGTGTTTTTTTTCTTCTATATGTCGTTCTTTCTTCTGTCTGGAAATCTCCACCTCCATTCCATTCATTGTCACCTCCATTCCATTCATGTTTTCCCGCATGGTGTTAATCACTTCGTTCAGGCGGGATACCTCGGCTTCGTGTTGGCATCGTTGTGGTGGTGTTTCTGCAGCCGTTATACTGGGAGTTTCGGCAGGCGACGTTGTTCCAAGTCTATTGCTATTTAACCATGCACGGTCTTCAGCCGAAGTCGTTATACTGGGAGTTTCGGCAGGCAACGTCGTTGTTGTTGTTGTTGGAGGTCTACTATTTAACCATGGAAGCTCGCCGTCTTGTTCCCCATCAGTTATATCATTGTCCTCGTTTTCTTCTTCTTCAATGGCCTCCATCCTGTTGATTTCTTCGTCCTGTTGTTGACTTAGTCTTTGCAACCGTCTATCCTCTTCTGCTCTTATATTTCGCCGGAGTTCTTCCGCAAGTTCTTCTGTACTGCGTATTAACGTGGTTTCGTCTTCAAGAACCCTCTGAAAACTTGTGATTATCGTTATTCCTCCATCCTCTTCACTGCTAACCATCTCTCTGTGTTCTGTAGCCGCAGCATTTCTAGGATCTCTCGCAGGGTGGTGGGTGAACATTGGTCGTCTTCTTGTAGCCATGATTGAATTTGTGAATAAATGTCAATATACCACACGTTATTTATAGTCTACACGGTTTGTGGGTGGTGGGTGCTGGGTTCAAAATGGCGGCATGTATGTGGATGGTGGGTGCTGGGTTCAAAATGGCGGCATGTGGATGGTGGGTGCTGGGTTCAAAATGGCGGCCGGTGTGAGTCAGTGCAACATTATAGTATCTGCTAAAAAAAATGGTGTGTTTTATTTTTTTCCAAAGTTTTATTTTTTCCAAAGATTTATTTCGATAAACTCGCTGGAATTTTCAGGGTAATATTAAAAGATTGTAAGCTGTAGTGTGGATGTATTTTTAGCCAGGAAAACCGATTTATTTCCCAGTGTACGGTGTTTTTCACACTTGCGTACCATAATCTTATGGGTTTAAAATGGATAAAATTCTTAAAAATAACGACATAGTCTAGCGGTAGGCTGCTAAATTTTTTAAAATATTACACTATGAATTGGCTGAGTTTAATTGGAAATAAAATGTATACGGGCCCTGATTTATTGTCAAAATGACAGCCGTTTATAATTGAGAAAGAAACACACACACACAGATTTTCGCAGCGTCAGTGTAGCAGACGACAGAGTGTTGTCGCTACGGTCCGCGCTTTTACATTATAAATAGCGCGCAGTTTTTTTTTCAGGCATTCACAATTAACCTGAGTGCTCAATCATATTCTGGTTGAAATCATGGATATTGAGAAATCAGACTTCACCCCAAATGATGAAGTACAACTGCTCGGCGACGTCATTAATTTGGTACATGACCAACCCTGGTTGGATGCTATAATGACAGATTTGTTTCCACCATCTCCATCCCGGAACTATCCTGTACCAACTACAGCCCATTGTGATTGTCTAAACCCCCCAGAAACATCGCAGCTGAGTAACTTCTTCGCCCTAGAAGCCACACCGGATGTTGACGAATACCAATGTTTTGACAACATAGATTGCCTGTTAGACAGTCTGTTGACACCACAAGCTAAAGAAAAAGCCGATGGAGAAATGGCAGCACAATAAAGCAGAAGCCAGACAACAGACACTTCAGACGAAAATGAGCAAGCGGAGAACAGGGAAGACTTAACCACGACAGTATCCCAAAACAGCAGGAAAGATTCCGGAAGAAACAGGGCCGACTACAGAAAAAAACGGAAAGACGTGAGAACCACTCGACATCGGCAACATGTGAGAAAAAATCCGAAGGACGTGAGAACAAACAGAGTGAGAGACAAGAAAATAAGCCAAAATGAAGACGAGATCCATTATGTTTGGTCGATAGCAACAACAACACTGGGGTCCAACACAGAACGTCAACACGCGTTATATTTATCCTGTGTGGAATGCACTAACCAATTTGCAAAATTTGCCATCTTTCCGTGTGGGCACCAGGCTTTATGTGAAACGTGTATCCATCGTTACGCCCAGATTCCATCGTGCGCACAAGCCAATAAACCCCGAATGTGTGAATTACTTCCCCTGACATGCCCTGTCTGTGCTGATAGAAGAAGGCGTCAAGCCCTGTCAACAATGTAATGGCTTATTACATATCTGGTTATTTTTATAACCACCCTAAAAATTAAAAACAGATTCCCACACATATCCCTGTGCTATAAATTGTCAGCCCCCTTTATCATTCGGGCATAACTTCTCTATCAAAATAAATTTCAACCCGTTATTATTCGGGTTGTAATATATTAAAATAAAAAAATAAAATTTTAGTCCGTTATCGTTCGGACGTATTATTAATTAATGGGGAGGGAGAAAAAATTCTGTGTATATAATAGAGAGATTAGTCCTCACAAGGACTCTTTGATATCGGGCAGGGGTTGTTTTTTGGTGATGCATTGCTAATAAAAAATAAAAAAATAATGGGATGGAGGTGTATGCTTTGAAATTGATGTGCCAGTTAGAAGCCTTCTCTTTCGAAGGATTTGTTCGCCCTTAAAAGGGAGGTTAGGTTCAATTTTTTCTCCCTGTTTTCTTCAGGGTGGGGAGTGGCTTACTCCCCCATCTCACCCACGGCGAAATACCGGTACGGATCTTGTTCTTCGGTGTCCGGGGTGAGGGGATGTCCGTCCATGAATATTGCAGCGGCGGCGGTGGGGGGTGGTTGTTCCCATATTATTAATGGTTGGTCGTCATCGTCTTCCTCCAGGGAGGAGGGCAGGGGTTCCAGGGGGAAGGGCGATGGTGGTAAATGCTCTTCCTCCTCCTCCCGGGGCGCTGTTGCCGGTGGTGGTGAGGGTTGAAGCCAGATGATTTCTTCGCCATTCACGTTTTCAAACGTGAATGGCTGCAGCACTGTTGTTGTTGTTGCCGCAGGAGGGGTGGCTTCTTGGTTCATCACCCGCTGTAGTAGGTGGAACCACCCCTCCTCGGGGATCGTCGTCTTTACTGCATCTAATAACACCCGAACATTATTGGTTGTCCCTGGCCCTGGTCTTGGCGTCTCCGTGAGCATGGCTTCCCAGCCCCTGAACTCTTGCGCCCAGAACTCTCGTATGACACGCTTCATAACTCGCTTCTTCCTTCTCGATAATACTACTGGCTTCTTCCCTATGGGCTTGGTCGTGGTTGATAGCTTTGCTGGTTTTGACATGGTTGTTGGCTGTTGTTGGTATCTGTAAAAGTTTGGAATGGGCCTTTGAAATCTGGCCGCGATATATATAGACATCGCGCGGACCTCGTCGAAATCGTGCGGATTGTGGATGCCTTGAACAATCGGCGTGTGTTTCTTTTCCATTTATAAACGACTGTGTTTTGACAATAAAATGTCAGTGCATTTATATTTTATTTCCAATTGAACTCAGATAATTCATGGTATAGTATGTAAAAAAATTAGCCGCCTAACGCTCGACTATATTGTTATTGTATGATTTTTAGTGAATTTTACTGGCCTAATGTTAAAGTACGATAGTAGGAAAAATCCGCTACACTGAAAATAAATTGATTTTCCTGGCTAAAAATACGTCAACATTATCACTTACAACCTTATACTAGCTCGGTGAAAATTCCAGCGCGTTTATCCAAAGAGAACTGTAGAAAATTATAAAAACAGACCCTTCATTTCACCGTAAGAAACACAACGCGCGCCGCTTCGATTCAAATTTTCGCGTCAAAACAGAGTTGCGTCCCCCTTTCTTATTGTACCTAAAATTAAAGCCCGTTTTGTTCAATTCATGCTATTTGGTAATTATTAAATGTGTTTGTCGTATGAATTACATTGTTTTATTGAAGTAGAAGCAAGAAAAGGATGTTGGCTACCTATTTGATTAATTGTTTTATTGAATTAACGTTTCCTTAAATTTATAAGCTGTCTCAAAAGGAGCCTGAGTTCGCTGGAGAATCGGGAACCCTCTCGCCAGCAGTAAGCGCACTAGGGCACACAGTTTAGCATTGAAGAAATACCTTCACGTACGTCTAGCATTTATTACATTATATAGTATGGCTTTGCAAGTATTTGGTTTTGCTATTTCAGAGCACTAGGGATTGTTCGGGTAATTATGAGGACTTGATATACTATGCCAGCAATGATAATATTTTATTTTTATCATGTTAATTATTCAAGAATATCAATTTATGCACTCTGGGTCCGTCTACAAAAAATTGCATTGTCAATTTAATTATTTTTTCTAGAACAGGGTATTTTTTTATTTACAATTTTTTTATTCAAATTAGCAAGAATCGATATATATTTTGCTTGGCGCGGTATTTTTTGTCATTCATCATTATGGCAGTGCCGGGAAAGGAGCTCGCTTTTTTTCAACTCACGTCTGATGTAATTCTAATCGTGTATGATCATGAATTGCGGCTTATCGAGGAACATCCTAAAGAAGTGAAATTATGTTTAACCCTACCAGGGTGGACGCTATTAACACGCTTGTTACAGGGAAAAGAACCCGAAGTGGATTTTATGCATGTAGGACTGGGTGTCTACCTGCGGAGTGGTAGAGAGGATTCTTTTTTTCCGCGGCTTGAACAGTGTGGGGGCGCCGCTATTGTACTTCGACCGGCATTATGGCAGGCGCTGAAAGCTATAATCACCGAAGTTCATGATCTACTCTACCCTGAAGCGAATTCACTAGCCACGCGTACACTTACCCGGGATTGTACGCTATTATTATATCCTGAACGCGTGGAGTTGTTTGATGATGATAGCCGCTGTTGGTGTACATCGGAACCGGCCCGTGTGTCTTTAACCCCGGAAGGCTGGACTACCTTGAAACGTGTGTTATGCGGCGATCTCGATGGCGATAGTATTCACCTGTGTCAGGACGTCTACATTTTCCGCGGCCCGTATTTTGCGCGACTTCTATGTCTGAAGCGAGGGGGATTTACGCTGGACCCCGATCTCTGGACGGCTTTACAACAAGTGGTGCCCATGGTCGATCAAGTCCTCTCTCCACAGGAGCCTCTCACAGAATAGTACCTGACGCTATAAATACAGGGGATGAGACAGAGTGTGTGTCATTCCCCGTTCGACATTTACAGCAAGCATGTCACTACGAGCCATCCTGCCTCTTACATCCAGTGTGAGGTTATACATCTATCAAGATAAAGTCACGCTGGTGAAAGACGATGAAACTATTTACTGGACGCCCGCTGAGATGCTATCGAATACGGTGACGCTACAGCGTGATGGGTGGACTAATTTTAAACGGGTGTTGAGCGGTGAGTTGGACGGAGACCTCATCCACCTGGACAATGCCATCTACGTATATTCCGTACCTCCCGTCCACATACGCCTGGGCCGCTACCAAGAGCCTACGCGAAGTATCAGCCTAACTCCCTCTGTGTGGTCAGCCTTGGAGAAAATAGTGCCTATTGTGGACCAGTTATTTACACCGGACGACCGATCACCCGACCAATTAGCGTGGGTTCGTGCTATGGAAGACGCGCTGAGTGAACCTGATGAAAAAAAATCTGATGATGGGGAAAATACTATATCTATAGAATGCACAGAGGCTAGAGTGACAGTATAGTACCTGACCCTATAAATACGAGGGCTGAGACAGAGTGTGTGTCATTCTCCGTTCGACATTTAGAGCAAGCATGTCACTACAAGCCATCCTGCCTCTTACACCCAATGTGGGGTTATACGTGTATGAAGCTAAAGTCACCCTGGTCGAAGATTGTGGAGCTATTTGCTTTGAGCACGCTGAGACTCTATCGAATAGGGTGACACTACAGCGTGATGGGTGGACTAAATTTAAACGGGTGTTGAACGGTGAGTTAGACGGACACCTTATCCACCTGGACAATGCCATCTACGTATACCATACTGTGCTCTTTCCACGTGTGGGCCGCTACCAAGAGCCTGCGCGAAGTTTCCTCCTAACTCCCTCTCTGTGGTCAGCCTTGGAGAAAGTAGTACCTATGGTGGACCAGTTGTTTACACCCGACGACCGATCACCCCACCAATTGGCATGGGCTCGTGCTATCGAACACGCGCTAGATGAACCTGATGAAAAAAAATCTGATGACGGGGAAAATACTATATGTATAGAATGCACAGAGGCTAGAATGACAGTGTCACCTGATGAAGCGACCCACACACACATGACGGGGACGACCCAGAACGATGAAGAAGAAAAAGTCCGTGATGAAGCAGCGGGACCGACAGGGAAAAAAGGAGAAGTCTACAGTGATTAACGAGGTGTTAAGCGATTTGTATTACAGCCCTAACAGTCCAGCCGCATATAGCGCTGTGGGAGCGCTCTCTCGAGCTGCCCATTCTCAAGGCATCAGTCGAACTCAAGTTCGAGACTGGTTAAAAACCCAAGACATCTATAGTTTACACCGAGCAGCCCGACGCCATTTTCGCCGTAACCGCGTGATCGTCGGCGGTATAGACGCGCAATGGCAGGCGGATTTAGTGGACATGAGTCGCTTTGCACCTCACAATGATGGACATCGGTATATATTGACCTGTATCGATATTTTATCCAAGTATGCCTGGGTACTACCCATTCGCACCAAAACAGGAGAGAATCTAATACGAGCCTTCCAGCAGATTTTCAAGACGGGGCGCAAACCTCTTTATTTACAAACAGATGAAGGCACAGAATTTCTCAACCGACCCTTTCAAGCCTTTCTTAAGAAACAGAAGGTATTTTTCTTTCATACGTACAACGAGACGAAAGCTTCTGTGGTGGAACGTTTCAATCGTACCTTCAAAGGCCGCATGTACAAGTATTTTACCGCCCAAAACACCCGACGCTACATCGATGTATTACCTCAACTGGTCCAAGGGTATAATCGCGCCTATCATCGCAGTATCCAGCGAGCTCCCCGTGATGTGACAGAACGCAACGAACATCAAGTGCGTGCTACGCTGTACTCATCCAGTTCACAACCACTCACGGCACCCCGTTACAAACGTGGAGATGTGGTACGGATCAGTAAAGTGAAAGGTCAATTTGAGAAAAGTTACTTGCCCAACTGGAGTGACGAGCACTTTGTCATCGTTCGCCATAAACCTCGACAGCCACACGTCTATCAACTGGAAGATCTACAAGGAGAGAGACTGCAAGGCACGTTTTACGAGGCAGAATTACAACCCATAGTGAAAACACCCAAAGACTACTACACGGTGGAAAAGATTTTGAAAACGGAACGTCGCCGTGGCATTCCCTATCATCTCGTCAAATGGCAAGGATGGCCTCGTTCGTTTAATTCCTGGGTGTCCGGCCGTGACATGAAACGTCTATAAATTCTAACCCCTATCATCATCCGCCTTCAGTGTAGGATTGTACCATGGATAGTACACGTCTACCCTTACTATTACGAACTCGAAAAGCACAAGTGGGTACTATAGTGTGTGTAGTAGTGCTTGTGGGTACGTTATTTACAGGCGTGTTCTACGATTTGACGACGGTGCTATCCTGTTTGAACACCCTGCGTTCTCCGTCATCCACCACTTCCACCACGACGACCACGACGCTGCCTACGCCATCCAAGACGTCAAGGGTCCGCCACGTATCAACCCAGACACCCACCACACCACCGTCTACTCCAGCCATCACCATCCCGTTACCCTTGACCCGCACCATCGACCTATCCACCACGTCGACCACGGCCCGTACTACTCCAACAACTCCACGTCATCCTACGCCATCCCTGAGAAGCGACGATCCTTCCACCTCATCACCAACACCTAGTACCACCAACACGCTGCTAAACATATTTGCAGTGGATCCCCGTGAATCACCACGTTTACCACCACAACGGTATCCAATCGACTACGATCCCCGGTGGGATCCCCGACAACAATGGTGGGCTTCTAACCGTCGAGCGCAAATCACCAAATAAAAAAACTATGGATACTCGGTGGCAGCACCCTTTCACGTGTCTCATCGCTGGACCGACAGGGTCGGGAAAAACACACTTCGTTCAACGTCTGATCCAACATGGGTCAGCCCTCATTTCACCGCCTCTAGCGCGCATCCTGTGGTGTTATGGCGCTTGGCAACCCGCGTACGAGGCACTGGCCCGTGTCCCGGGACTCACCTTAGTGGAAGGCTTACCTCCTGAAGATACACCCCAAGACACCTTGGTGGTGGTCGACGATCTCATGACGGAAACGGACAGTCGAATCACCCGTCTCTTTACCAAAGGCAGCCATCATCGTCGGTTGAGCATCATCTACATCGTACAGAATCTCTTCAGTAAGAACAAAGAGCACAGAAACATTAGTTTGAATGCTCAGTATGTGGTGTTATTCAAAAACCCCAGAGACGCTTCACAAATTACCCACCTGGCTCAACAGATGTACCCTAAAAACACGGCCTTTGTACGAGAAGCCTTTGAAGATGCGACCCAACCCGCTCACGGGTATCTACTCATCGACTTGAAACAAGACACGCCCTCACCCCTTCGATTGCGTACCCTCATTTTTCCCAGCGAGATACAGACGGTGTACACACCCAAATGAGTAAAGAAATAAAAGAAGAAGATAAAAGAAGAAGACAACGCACTCTAGCCGTCATTCATCATCATGTCTGCACGGATACGCAAGCACGCGCCGGCTTTGCGCGTTTTACGCAGCGCGCCACCGGAGGTGGGCCGGGCCCTGGTGCGCGGCGCGGATGCGGACTTGGTACGGTGTTTGTGTGAAGTGGCCCATAATGTGTTAAAAGGCAATGTTCCACTCAGTCCTCTGCAGAAAGGGAAATTGCAACGGCACAAGGCGGGTCTCCGTACGTTGGTCAAGAAGACGGGCAGTGTCAAGAAAAAGAAACAGGTGTTACAGCGAGGTGGATTTCTCGGCGCACTGCTCGCCCCCTTAGCCGCTACTGTACTGGGTCCGTTACTAGGTTCCATCTTGGGAGGACGCTAACATGGAACATACGAAAAAAATGATGCTGGTCGAACCTCGACTGTTACAGAGTTTGCAATCCCCCTATCCCGTACCGGCCACAGTGCAACAACTCCAGTCTCTGGATGAAGAGATGAATAGTATACTGCAACGTCGACTCCCCGATCACGAGAAAATTCAACTCTACCATCATACGCTGAACCAGTACCAGACGTTTATGGATCAATATAGAGGGAGTAGTAGTAGTACCCCACCACCACTACCTACCACCACGCCCACCACACTGACATCTCCATCACTACTACCTTCACCTGAGCTGGAAGAGGAAGTGTTGACCAGTGTGCCTAAAGCCTTCAAGACCAAGGCCCGTTTATTGTTGGACCGGGTGAAACAGAATGCCGATATGAGTTGGAACAATGAAGGAAAACTACTGATTCGAAACAAAGTAGTGCCGGGGTCTCATATGACCGATTTGATCAACGATATGGTCCGTTCTCGCAAACACTCTAATCCCCCGGGCTGGGAAGTCTTTGCTCAGGGATTAAAAGACAGTCACATCCCTCAAGAATTGGTAGGAAATCCTAACCGTTGGGCCTTTATGCAGCAATCGAACACCCGACACCAACCTTTACCCTCCTCCTCTTCTTGGGACTCCATGCCACCGCCGCCGTCCAAAATACCACAACCACGACAGGGACGATCTAAGTCACCGCGACGATCACAACACCGAAGTAAGAAGGCGCCCAAGGCCTGGGGAGGCCCTTACTGGGAACCCTACTAATAACTTCTATAAAAACCCGGTGCAGAAGCCAGAACAACTCAGTCGTCGTCATGTTTTACCTGACGTTGCCCAGTAATAGTTCACTCGACGTGTTTCCTGACAACACCTTGACCAAGTATGTCACTCAATTACCCCAACCGTTACATTTACCGGGACGATGGGAATGTGGACTGGTGGATATTCAATACCCTTACTCATGGTACAACGTACAAGACCGAGAAGTATGGTACGAAGTGACCTACGAAGATAAAATCTACAAACTGACTCTCCCCCAAGGCCAATACGATACGCCGCAGAAGTTCATAGAGGGTCTGAATGCCTTGATGGAGTACAAGGCTCTAAAGGAGAGCTCGGATGATGCAACACGCCTGATAGCCTTGCGCTTCAAGAGAAACATATTCTTCGATGTCAACGTACACAACGACAAGAGCTCTATCATGCTGACCCCTAACGTGAATGTGAAACTCAGTCCTACACTACAGCAAATGTTAAGGCTGCCTCACAGCGTCTACAAGGGGGCCACCATTGTCAACGGTACCCATTTGATGAATATGAAAGTAGGTATGTACGGACTGTACGTCTACTCGGACGCCGTGGACAGCCATATTGTGGGTGATGTTAACACACCTCTGTTACGGGTGGTGCCCATTAGCAAGACGTATGGCGATCAAGCCACCGAGAGTTTCAACCATATAATGTACCTGCCCGTACGACATACCGATATCAACACGATCACGGTGGATATAAGAGATGACACGGGACGTCCGATCCCATTCGAACGAGGAAAAGTGGTGCTGACACTTGCTTTCCGACAAACCCGCTCTCCTCACTTCGTATAATGTACGTGCCTTACCAGTGCCATACGCCCAGCTATGCCGACTACTACAAGAAACAAACGGGAGGAAGCTTGCCCATGTTTAGCGGGGCACGCATGCAACGAGGTCACGGATTGGGAAACATACTGGGCAGCATTGTGAAAACGTTTTTACCCATGGTGACACGGGGTGTGAAAGCGGTGGGAAAACAAGCGGTACGCAGTGGATTGCGCGTGGCCGGTGATGTGATGGAAGGCACAGCACCCCGACAAGCCTTCAAACGCCGGGCTAAAGAAGCCGGCGGTGTCTTGATCGCCAAAGCCCTTAAAAGACAAAGACCGACACAGCCAAGATTCATTCAACGTCCAACACACCGACGACGCACACCCCAGAGGAGGAGAAGGACTAAGCCCCAGAAGAAGAAGAAGAAGAGGAATAGTAGTAGGAGAGACATCTTCGCATAATGGCATTCATTCACTCCGAGTCATGTCCGTCTACCAACAGTGAATTGGATTTGTGGACTATTCCACCCACCCAAACCAGTGTAGCCGAAGGACGTTGGGTAGAACATCAACCCCTGGCTAGCCTGACGGGGATGGGCCCCGTGGAATTTACCATTGAAAACAAAGATACGGCCTACCTGGATTTAGCCCACACCTACTTGTACGTGAAAGCCAAAATAACGGACATGGACGGGACGGACATAGAGGCCGATGCGAAAGTAGGCCCGGTGAATCTTTGGCTGCACTCCTTGTTCCAACAGGTGGATATAGGTCTGAACGATAAACTCATCAGTACATCCACCAATACGTACCCGTACCGAGCCTACATGGAGACGCTGTTGTCGTACGGCACTGATGCCAAACAATCACACTTACAAGCTGAGCTGTACTTCAGGGATAAACCCGGATACCATGACAGCATACTCGGTGCCAATGCTGGGTACATCACACGCAAAAGAATGACAGCCGAAAGCAAGTCCGTCGATATGATGGGACGACTGCACGCCGATCTGTTCATGCAAGACCGCTACATGATGAACGGTGTATCCATCAAGATCAAGTTGATCCGTTCCTTACCCGTGTTCGCCTTAATGGCCGGTGGGGAGGGAGATATCCATTACAAGATCGTCATTGAAGATGCAGCCCTGTTTGTCCGTACGGTAGATTTGCAACAGGGCGTGTTGCTGAGTCACATGGAAGCCTTATCGAAAAACCAGCCCTGTACCCCATCCGACGCGTACAGACCAAGGTGTTCTCTGTGCCAGCAGGTACGATGATGGCCAATCGAGAAAATTTATTTCTAGGGGATCTGCCTAAACGTCTTACCCTGGCGTGTGTGACCAACACCACATTCAATGGAAATTGGGCTGAGAATCCGTTCAAATTTGAACATTTCAACATCAACTTTGTGGCACTGCACGTGGCCGGCCATCAAATTCCAGCCCGGCCATTACAACCGGACTTTACTAGCGGACACTATGTGCGGACCTACCTGAACCTGTTTACAGCTACAGGACAAAACAACCAGGACGAAGGCAATACCATCAGTCGAGAAGACTTTAGCCATGGGTACACATTGTTCGCCTTTGACCTCACCGCCACCTTGGAACACGATCATCAACTGGCTTTGCTGAAGAAAGGAAACCTACGGTTGGAAGTGCGTTTCGCCAAACCTCTAGACAACACCATTAACGTGATTTGCTACGCCGAGTTTGATAACGTCATCAGCGTGGATCAGCAAAGAAACGTGCTGTGTGACTACGCCAGCTAAGAATCATCATGGATACAGAGCAGCTGATGGACATACTCCAGCGAGATCCCAAGATCCCCTTTCGGGGTGTGTTTCCACGCAATGTGTTTCCTACCCACTCCACTACCCCAGCAGCCTACATCCTGAATACAGACACGAGGAGTCGACCCGGTGAACATTGGATAGCTGTGTACGTGGACACCCAAGGCCAAGGCGAATACTTTGATTCCTACGGACTTGCACCCCTCCATGACGATTTGGTGAAATTCATGGACGTCTCTACTACAGAGTGGCGTTGGAATACGCAAAGATTACAAGGACCCTTGAGTAGTGTGTGCGGACAGTACTGTGTGTTTTATCTCACTCACCGGAGTAGAGGACATTCTATGCCCACCATTGTACATATGTTTGATGATTATTGTCAAGCCGAAGACCGTGATGTCCTCGTCTATGACTGGACGGCCTCTCGTTTTAATGTGCATGCTCCATTTCTCTGGTTAACTTAAAAATGTACTGCGCGCGCGCAGACCACTTGTTTATTGTTATATTGTTATGACGTTGTTGTTCTGACGTTCTGTTGAATAAAAGATGAAAAAACACAAAAATGATGGGTTTTGACTTTTTTTATTTAAGTCAACAAGAAAGGATTAGACTATATATACAAATAGAATACAGGGTACACATAGTAGGGGTTAAGGTACATAAAAATTCTGTCAGGAGTAGGATTCGAACCTACGACAGCATTCACCGACCAGCATTTACACACCGGCGCCTTAGACCACTCGGCCATCCTGACTTTTACATTTGTGTATCAACAGTTATAGTTCGACATTGTTTTTACAAGTCCAAGTAAGTGGTGCTCACACCGTCGGCCAACACTTTTCGTTTGGGATAAAAGAAAGTAAAGGCGTCTCGTTACTGGATATAGGTGCGCATCTGGTGGTCGACGACCCGGAATCCTCTGTTAGTGCCACTCGCACTGGCCTGGCTTTGCAACACGCCCAGGTAGAGAGCTTTGTCTATGTTGGGATCGCGCCGGCTGACTCCTTTGCAGCTAAACTTATTTTCCTCTCCTCCATCTCCTCCGTAACAGTAGTAGGTCTTAGAGGAGAGAGCAATCATAGCATCCCCGCTCCACTCTAGTTTAAACAGGCCGGGTGTCCGCTTGTCGTAGGTGTAGTGATCGCGTCGGGGTAGCCACTGGTCCCGTTCTGCCTCATATTGTGCACGTAACTCTGGTTTGACGAGTGACTCCCAGTCCGGGTTGGAAACGGCCATGTAGGCCGAGTCGGTGTCCATTTCCATGAGTTGCCAGTCTGATGGATTAAAATACACACCCATAAAATCATATATGAATTCCAGCATCCTCAGCTTGGCCACCTGATAGACCATACATCCAATCTGCAGGGGTAAGTTGTACCGGATAGTCTTCTTGGCTGAAGTGACTGATCAGCGATACGGATTTGATATTTTGGAACATCATGATGTCTTGCCGGCATCATTGAAAATTGTTGACCGCTTCTCTCTTGCAGGAAACAAGCCTATGTTTATGTATACTTTTGTCTTTTTGAATTTGGTGCTAATACTGTTGTATGGAAATGGAATAGGTCTTTGGATTATGGACGCGGATATTCTCTAATGGACGACGGCTGGATTATGAATGACGGACTAGACGCTTGTAATTCATAGGTGTCGTCATCGATGACCTCCACGGATCGAAACAGAGGAGAATTCACTTTTTTGCGGGCTTGGGTAGTAGTACAAATGTTCACGTTGACGTGCTTATCCTGGTTCGTTACCGTTTTTCCGTAATAACCATTGCCAGTGAGCTTCCAAGATTCAGCGATGATGGCCTGACTCGGGTATTCATCACCTTGACGACGGGCCTTCGTCACGAGGTCGGCATTCTCCGCAAAACAAGCCTCCGGTACGTACTGTATCACTTGATATATTTGAGTAATTTCCAAACCGTGGTTCATGTACCACTGCAGTAAGGGGGTGCCCAGCAAGATTTTCTCGGCCCACATACTCCCAATCAACATGCGGCGAGGTTTATGCAAACACTCGTGTTGCTCCGCATACGTCCTCATGGTGTCTCCAATGTCACCCCGACCCACCAGCGTGTTCTTAAAGATGGGCGGGCACTGGGCGAAGAGGGGCTTGAGAGTGTCGGGAACATGCAAATCACATTCCACAAAGCCGTAGAGGTCTCCCGAACGAATGGCGTCCAACATCTGTGGCAGACTTAGCAGTCGCCGACGACTCAAGGGGTACTCACGCTCTTTTAGGAAACGTCGTAAATGGGGCAGGGCCTGGCACATCGTGTGAAATTCACACTCCCACATTTCAATCAGATGGAATCCTCTCTCTTTCACGTAATCCCCGTTCGCCACCACTTCTTCGCGTAATTCTTCCGGTGTTTTTCCACGTCGCTCGTTGAAGCGGCCAGCGCTGAAATGGCATTCGTGGCCGTGCCAGTAACACCCGTAAAACTGGAAAACGGTCGGTGTTCCTTGTACAAGGGCAAACCCATCGACGGGGAGTCGGCGATCTCCTATACGCTTCTCTGTGGCGTTGGTCTGGTGTCGTATATAAATTCCCCGTCGATAGGCTTCCCAGTCCAACCACTGGTCGGCGAGATGTTTGTACGGCGTACGTTGCGGTGTAAAATGCCGATCTTCCGCCAACCAACGCGTATAATGCCCGCTGGGCATGGGTTGGGCGAGCGACCACAGGTACAGGGCATTGGCGTCAAAGCCAATGATTTTGGCACAGGGTTTCCCACTGGGCAAAGTCGTGACATCCTTCTCGTGATAACGGTGAAAAATAAGGCTAGGTCCGCCCACAATGTTCTTCTTTAAACAATCATGCATGTCTGCATCTTTCTGTTGTACCAGCGAGAAGTACGTAGCACACTCTTGAAACAAATGGCGAAGCGCTAGACCCGGTAAACTCAAGCACTCTTTAAAGATGTCGACGTGCATTTGGCGACGAAAGAGTTGCACCATTTTCTCGGCCGCTTCCAGGAAAGGAACCACATCTAGGTTATTATACCATATCAGGAAATCTCGCAAGGTCTGCATATGTTCATCGTTCCACACCTGCTGTAGTTCCCGGTACGTGTCTTCCGGACATTCCACTTGCTTCAAATCATCAAAGAAGGCGTGCCGGGATGGTAACTGTGTTTCCTGCAAACGGTCGAGCGATGATATATACGTGTAAGGGAACCTCCCTTTGGTTTGTGCACAGTTATAGGCCTTGACCCACTGATCATAGCTACAATTAGGAGCTAAGTAGTTCCGTACATCCAGGAAATGCAGTGACGTGGTAGTGAGGGCCATATGATTATTGATCTTCTTGATCACGCACTTGAGGGTATTCGCCTGGGCCAAGTAAGGGTAGAGAAATTCCTTCACCATGTTCAAATCATAGCGTCCCGAGTTGAAGCCGAGCACCGGTAACTGACCTAGGTATTGTAGGAACCGTAACTTCAATTTCTCCGCATACGGTTTCGGTAAAGGCACATCCTGCGACTGCAGAGGCTGCGACTGCAGGGACTCGGACTCGGACTCGGACTCGGACTCGGACTCTCTCATCGTCGCTGAACGCTACACCGGGTACAGGAATGCGGTCGTCCAGTTGGTCCAGTACGTCCTGAAACTTGGCCACCAACAATTCCGTACTAGCCGCACTGACTTGCTCTAAATACTCCATCATGCGGGTAATCAACTCATGGGAGTCCCCCGTGGACACGAAACACACCGGAGCAGCGTCATAGCCAGGTACGTTGCTGGAAATACTGACACTCAGAGGAATATGGCGCTGCGTCCACTGCGTTTTTGCTGAAAACATGTCCATGGGCTCCAACAGGGCCTCAAAATCGTAACACGCCCGGTAGGGAAAATAACGGTCCTCTTCCGGTATCATCACACCCTCATCGGCCAGTTCCTGGAAAATAGTAGGCGTATTATGATACACTCCACCCGGATATACTCGCTTGACACTGTTGTCACAGATTTTCTCGTGGCGATGTAATTTGGACGATTCTTTGAAGACCCGATGGCATTGGGCACAACTGAAAGACTGAGCGTACTGGCTCATATTGGAGATCAGCGAAAAATGACTCACGCCATTGTCGTCGAACACATTGACTTTTATCGTAGCAGCATACCGTTCTGTTGATCGCCGAGCCAATTCAGCCACAAATGTATCGTCCTCGCATCGTAATCGATAGACAAAGATATTAATGTCGAACAGTGTTTCCACGTCATCCAAATTCTTAAAAGGCACTCCACGGAAGTGCCGCGGGTCAATGTCTTGCGCCTGTAAATACTGTTCCCAATAGCCATCGGCCACTGTGTCACAACACTGGGGGTTACACTCGTCCACATGCACGGCCAAACACCGAAACAGACATTTCCGGTCTTTGTAGGGTCCCTTTGCCCCTCCTGTTAATGCATACAGGCCGTGTCGATGAAGCAACCACGGAGGAAGTAGTACAGGAGCACCGATAGGATGATCTCTCATTTTCGTGACGAAAAATGTGACGTTGGTGACCATTTGCACCAACCATTGGGTATTGGGGCGTTGCAACCGAGCCCATTCCAATGGATCCAACGTAGTCAATTGGTCGATGAGTGGCTCCAGAGAAATCGCATCCGTGATCGTGAATGGCTGGTCAAACACATACGAATTATTACTGGGAGGAAATACCGCAGTTGGTCCGTCTTTTTGTGCCGTAAGATATACCCAAATGTCACATTCAATTTGAAGGCAGTGACCTGATCTGTAAAAATGTTCTCGGCGTAAGTAGGAAGATACGTGAGGTCCTCCAACCGAAAATTATACAAGTCCAATAGACGACGATCACGGTGGAAACAATGGCGTATGGTAGCCCAGTGACGTTGATAAATGTCCCTCACACGCTCATCTTCAGGCAAGACTTCAACCGGAGGTACTGCTGGGTCCCAGGGAAAATCTTCTCCACGTCTCATGCTTTTCGTCTTATACAAGCGGATAGGCAAGCAGGCAGGCAGGCAGGCAGACAGGTCAGGTAAGTCAGATTGAATACACCCCTACCCTAAAAATCGACTCCTTTTATACGTTTTTCTACAATCCGCCATTTTGAACCCAGCACCCACCATCCACACACACACGCCGCCATTTTGAACCCAGCACCCACCATCCACACACACGCCGCCATTTTGAACCCAGCACCCACCATCCACACAGGCCGCCATTTTGAACCCAGCACCCACCATCCACACACACGCCGCCATTTTGAACCCAGCACCCACCATCCACACACACGCCGCCATTTTGAACCCAGCACCCACCATCCACACACACACGCCGCCATTTTGAACCCAGCACCCACCATCCACACACACGCCGCCATTTTGAACCCAGCACCCACCATCCACACACACGCCGCCATTTTGAACCCAGCACCCACCATCCACACACACGCCGCCATTTCGAACCCAGCACCCACCATCCACACAGGCCGCCATTTTGAACCCAGCACCCACCATCCACACACGCCGCCATTTTGAACCCAGCACCCACCATCCACACACACACACGCATGCGCACACAACCAATTGTGACGTCACCACAGGTTCTGCGCATGCGCAGTGAGGCGCTATCTTGCCAATTTAGCCTTTGTATACTACTTAGGAAATTTCATTATGAACACGGAACGGAACGTATGTGGTTCTAACAATTTAGTAGGTCAAAACGCTTCCATTCACTAAACCGTACTTTCCTTTCATAATTTATCGTGGATAATTTATGAACGAATAATTTTAAACGAATAATTAACAAGTGGAAAGGTCCAAGCTGTTCTAGTTATCTCTGCAGGTACCATATTTGTAATTAAATAATTCTACCCTAGATTTACTACCTTTTAAATAGGAGTGTTATGGTATTCCTGTTGTGTTGCTGCCCCCCCCCCCCTTTTTTTGCCTAGTCCGTTTTATTTGCATTGTAATACATGCTTCCATACTCTTTTAATTATATATATGTATATACACGCATATCTTGGTCGGACCAATAGCTTTTGTAGCTAATGTTAGCTGACGTATTATGTGATGGCGGTTTCCGTCCGTCTGTCCGTCTGTCCGGTTCCCGTGTCCGGTCTATATCTGGGACAGTTTCCTATCTACAGTTCCAATTTTTGGTGAGTGGATACCCTACGGTGAGACGATGTGTCGCGTACCAAAATGAAGGTCGAGGTCAGAGGTCAAAGGTCACTGGCTTAAAAAACAGGAAATCACATAAGTGTTCGTGTCCGGTTTATATCTGTGAACGTTTTCCATCCACAGTTGCAATTTTTTGTGAGTGGATACGCTAGGTGGGGACGATGTGTCGCATACCGAAATTGAGGTCGAGGTCAGAGGTCAAAGGTCACTGTTGCCAAAAATCAGGAAATCATTGATCGTTGACAGTTTTCTATCTACAGTTATAATTTTTGGTGAGTGAATGCCCTAGAGGGGGATCGATGTGTTGCATATTAAATGTAGGTCAAGGTCAGAGGTCAAAGGTCAGTGTGATTGAAAAATCAGGAAATCGTTAAAAATTTCTAATTTTTTGTGAGTGGATTCAGTAGGCGGAAATGAAGTGATGCATACCAAAAATTAGGTCAAGGTCAAAGGTCACTGACCCAAAAATTAGGATATTATTAAAAATAACATTTTTTGTGTCAGTAGATACATTAGGGGGACACAATGTGTCACATACCAAAATGTAGGTCAAGGTCAAAGTTCAAGGTCACTGACCCCAAAATCGTGTCCATTCTTCCATTAACATTTGTTGTCCATGCGATAGCTCTAGTTTCAAGGTATAGATTGGTACCAAACTTACCTTACTCGCATGGCAAAGTGGAGCCATACATATGAGATCAATTTGTCAAAGGTCTAGGTCGCAGTCTCCCAAAACTGAATCAAGCTTAGCCGACTAAATGTGTTGGAATATTGTTGGAATATTCGAAGTTCTTTTCCCTGCATTTATATGGTATTGTCCTGTGGAGTTGTCTCCCATGTTTGAAAAAGCTACATTAAGTTAAACTGTTGTAAAATAAAAACCATACATTTACCAATTTAACGGGAAGAGCTAGGAGTCCTTTATGAACTTCACACCTGTTTATTAACTCAAGAACAAAGGTTTACTTCATCACTTTCTTCTTCCTTCATAAAAAATTATCTCGTCTGAAAGGAATCCATTTGCAGGAAAACTACTATTTTCTTGTGTTTGACTATTGTCGATTTCAGTGTGGGATATGTGAGCTCTCAGCTCTTGCTTCAAGGTCAATTAGTTACCAAGAGTTAAGCTCATTTTAGTTTATCATTCAATATAAGATGTGATATATGTTACATTCTCATAAGCAAAAAATTGTAGACCTTTCTTTGGATTGCTAGATCAATTGGAATCAAGGCTATTAAACAACCTTGAAATTTGAACCAATTTAACTCCAGATATACGGGCGTATATTGAAGCCCCTTGGGCTCTTGTTTACTTTCTATTCGACCTGTGCCCATCGCGGTGCGATGGAGTGCCCAAGTACATCCATCCATCCATCCATTCAACTCTATGTGATTGTAAAGTTTCACCTCGCTGCTTCGTCAAGTACGCGGATGTTCGCCGTATCCATTGGAATATATTTTTGGACTGGCAAAATAATTTGGCCTGAGAGAGCTTTTAAAATTACTTATTTGACTTATAAATTATTATCGGTTGGTTAAGGACGGCCGAGTAAATACGAATGACGGGGTCCATGTTACAAGCCGAATACCCGTGCATGGCCGTGCATGTGGTTTAGTTTATCAGCCTCGGTTTGGTATTACCATGACGTAGGTTGTGACGTAGGCTACCTGCTTCGAGTGCATAGGAACTATCCTCGACCGTTTGGAGGTTGACCGAAGCTTGTGGGCATGCGCAGTTTGGCTTATAATAAGACATTTCCGGTACAAGCAGTCGACATTTTGATACTTTTTGATAATTTTAGGGTCTGGCATTTAATGATTTCGCATTTATGAGACTCAAATCATTCAGAAACAGAAGCTATACAAATGGCGACCCTTTGTAGCGCTGGAGCTTCACTTGCAGGCCTTTCGACCAGGAGGTCATGTTGTTGTTTGCTACGCCGGACTGGTCAGATGAATCTGTCGAAATTTGGCGCTTTGTCAACCCCACAAGTCGCTTACCTACGAACCGTCACTCAAGAGGAGCCTTTAGACCGGCTCAAACCATCGCCATTTAAGAGCGATCGCTTTGGAATCATCAAGCAATTTATGGATAGAACGGAAAAACGTTTTAACGAGAACAGCAAAGTTATTGTTGTCGATGGAAATCTAGCTATTGACAAAACTGACATTGCGCAGAAGATTGCGAAGGAGTTTGACCTGTTATACGTTCCTTCTCCACACTTTGACGAGGCTTTCTTCCATGAAGAGGCAGAATGGGATGAACGCGAGGATGACGAGCGTCTCCCCACAACAGCAAAAGCCTGGGACCTGAAACGATTTTATACTGACCCCCATCCACAAAGGAGTCGAGTAGCTCTGACACAGATTTCCCTCTTAATTAACCGCTTCCTTCAGTACGCAACATCACTCCATCACTTGCTCAGCACTGGTACGTTAAAGCTTTGATTTTTAATGGATGGATGGATGTACTTGGCACTCCATCGCACCGCTATGGGTAACCCATTTCCTCCAACCCGCCCTACACATGACCCTTGTCACAGAGACACTGTGTAATCCCCACATTCTTATTAAATGATATACCGTCTTTTCCCATATTACAGAAGTATCACATAATACCAAGGCTGGAAATAGGTACCTGCCAAATTTTAAAACACCCCTGCAGATCATGATGAACTACTCCAGCTTGAATCTCCAATTACAAAGGTAAAAAGGTCATGGTGCAGAACATTTCCCAAAATAGGGGTGACAAGTAGTTCAACAAGCTGAACCCTCCTGACATTTAATTTTGTGATATTGACAATGCAGGGTTCAGCCGTTGAACCGAAATTTCCTATCGCAAAATTTTCGCCTCCCGACCTGGGTAACAGCCCTTACTGCTTTGAGGTGTACTTGAGGTGTACTTGAGGTGTAGTTGAGGTGTACCTGTGAGGTGTACCCTCAGATATTATGAGGTGTATTTGAGGAGTAGATGAGGTGTAGTTGAGGAGTAGATGAGGTGTAGTTGAGGAGTATCGAAATATGCAAATTAGTACACCTCAGGTGAGGTGTACACCTCAGGTGAGGTGTACCCCTCAAGTGAGGTGTACCCCTCAGGTGAGGTGTACCCCTCAGGTGAGGTACTAACTGAGGTGTACTTGAGGCATATCCAATTTTGAAAAATGTATTCATACCTCCATTGAAAATAGGTACCCGGCATATTTGTATTCTCATTTTTTAGTGAACACCGCTCAGTAGATTGATCCCCATCCTCCTCCTACAATAACTTTGCTGCAGCATTTTTCGCTACAAAGCCTACAACTAACATATGAGCAGCCAAACTTGAAAGTAGGGGAAGATGACCGTGTATGTCGGAAAATGGTAGCACCACACTTATAAAGGAGCTTCAACATTGGCTCACAAGTGCCCCAATTGCCACACAGAGGATTCCAATGCAAAAGCATACAAGGGACCAATGTATTTGGGAAGTGACAGTTAACACATCCATTTTGGAAATATATCTGGATGGTTGACAACATATCCACAGGTGCCAAAGTTTGCATGAGATTAACAATAGTTTCTCTGTAAATTATACAACAGTGCCCATTAACTGATTGCTATGATAATTTGAAGAGAAGAATGTTACAGCAGGTTTTAGTTTGATGTATTAGTGTCCTGGTGTCAAAATAATAATAAAAATAAAATAAAAATTGAGTTTACATAACATTTTTCATGTTGTTTAGAAGTTCAGGAGGTGTACTTGAGGTGTACGTAGGTAATTTAAAAGTGAGGTACATGTTTTTTTGACAAAGTCAATGAGGTGTACTTGAGGTGTAGGTGATTTAAAGTAACATTCATGCCAGAATGATGATCCAGCATAGACATGTAAAGAAAAAATTAAATTTAATGCTATGTTCAGCAATATTTTGTCTATTTAGCGAGTATGTATATTTTTTATCATTTAGAAAGTGATCGTATAACAGTATTTTCATTATTTTGGGATACAAAACGAGTAATTAGCGAGTATGAATAAAAGATTGTGCTGGCAATTATTTACAATAAGTGGATGGTATATTATGCTCAATTTCATGACAAACCTTTCCACCAAGTCCACCATATATCTTGGGTGTAGGTGGATAACTGTATCTTATGTTCATGCCAAGCTTGTTACGGTGGAGTGTAGGAAATACTTGAGATGTAGATAAATTATGAGGTATAGGCTACTTGTATACTTTTGTACATGCATATTTTAGCAAAGTCCATGAGATGTACTTGAGGTGTAGGTAAATTACAAGTATATATTTTGACAAAGTTTATGAGGTATCACTCACTGTTAATTATTATTTGTTAATTAAACAAGGGCTGTACTTATTTCAAACTGTCAGACTGAATTGGTGTATGTTACAATAGAATATTAGACTAAGGCAGGAACATCCAACTGAGACATAAAGTATTAAGAAAATAATTAAAGAAGAGCTCCAGCTGAGAATGTATATGCAGGTGACACAAGAAATAGCAGAAGTAGATTTTATGTATTGTAAACTGGAAAACAAGGTATGACCTGTCAAGTGGTTCTTTTATTCATAGAGGGTGTATGAGATTTACAGTTAGCCAACCCATTTATTGATTTATTTTAAAATATAGCGCTTAAATGAACTAAGAAATGTACTTTAAAATATAAATAAAACATTTAGTTGATCATGTTGATGGGCAGTGAAATCTGTATGGGAAGCCAAGGTAAACTTGAGGTGTACAAAAATTACAAGTATATTTTGACAGTCCCGGAGGTGAACTTCAGGTACATGTATAGTTTGGCAAAGTCCATAAGGTGTACTTGAGGTGTAGTATATAACATATCTATTTTTGACAAAGTCCATGAGGTGTACTTGACGTGTAGGTAGATTACACGTATATTTTGACAAAGTTCCAGAGGTGTACTTGAGGTACATGCATATTTTGGCAAAGTTCATAAGGTGTACTTGAGGTGTAGGTAAATTACAAAAATATTTTTTCAAAGTCCATGAGGTGTACTTGAGGTGTATACACCTTGAAAAAGAAAATGAGGTGTACACCTCAGGTACACCTCAACTACACCTCAAGTTGAGGTGTACACCTCAGGTACACCTCGACTACACCTCAACTTGAGGTGTACACCTCAAGTCTGTAAGGGAGCGGATGGATTTGCGCTCATAAAAAAGCAATAATACCTACCGCTTTGTGCTGGTTTGGATAGAATACGTATTTGCCTACTTCCCTGGCCATTTATTTTCTCTGTCCAGCCCCTTTCATTTCCATAAACGACAAAAGAAAAAAATATTATCGCGGACGATCTTCCAAACACGAAATCTGCCGCCATTTTCGAACACTGTCACGTGAGGTTATTCTAAATTCAGGATTACAAGAGTCGGAAAAACTGAATCCGCTCAGTCGACCCAGTCGCTTAGGAGATGAAAAATCCCATGAATTACCTTTCTCAGTATGTGCCTTCCATTATGCTTGATATCGATAGTTACAATTTTACATTTAAATGCAGATAATGTGACAGCCTTATGAATGAGCCGTTTCCGACCTTCCTGTATACAATCCCGAATTTACAAATTAGTCTCGTGCCACCATTTCAAAATGGCGGCGGATTTCGTTTTTGGAAGATCGTCCGCGATGATATTTTTTTCTTTTGCTGTTTATGGAAATGAAAGAAGCTAGACAGAGAAAATAAATGGCCAGGCAAGTAGGCAAATACGTATTCTATCCAGGTATTATTGCTTTTTTATGAGCGCAAATCCACTCGCTGTTAACCAGGTCGGGAGGCGAAAATTTTGCGATAGGAAATTTCGGTTCAACGGCTGAACCCTGCATTGTCAATACCACAAAATTAAATGTCAGCAGGGTTCAGCTTGTTGAACTAGGGTGACAAGTAGTTATGACAGGTGCTTATTTCCAGGCTTGAATACAGATTCAGATTCAGATTCGTTTATTGGCGCAAACACAAATCACATTGGTTAAGGCCAGTAACAGTATACATGAACAAGTGTATGATTTTACATGGCTCAACAGAGGCTCGAATTGTTTTCAATTATTTCAAAAACTGGTACATGTCAATCTGCCTGTACAGAATATCAACTGACTCTCCTGTCGAAGCTTTGTATTACAAATTTAGCAAATACTCTGCCATCTGTCAAGTCCCCTCATTCTCTCTTATCAGACCGATGCTTAGTGGCAACTTTGACCAATTATCGCCATGGACACTCATCTCCCGATAGCCACTCATCCTCCCCATCCACTCAACATTTAACAGGTTGGGGAAAATACCTTGATCGAGGTATTATAGTAAATATACCTTGATCGGGGTATGATATCTCGATCGAAGTATAGGGCCCGGCTATGCCTCGATTGGGGTATAGGGCTATGTCAACTTCAGTTTTTATATATTTATGGAAAATTTGGACATCTACACATACCCTGGACTACATGGATCTTTCAATAGCATCTTTGGCTTCAGTATTCCATGATTTTTGCTAGGAGATTGTACATTGCATCGGACAATTTAATCTAATTTATTCATCAGTCAATGCAATTACATTCATGCAACTTGGATATGACTTTGAGATGCAAGTATGCCATCACATGCCATTTTCATTTACAGAATAAATTTCACTGAATATGTCATTTGAAGCCTTGTTTCATTTTTGAAATGTTATAGTGGCTAATTTGAATGATTAGCCGCATAAAACGAAGCAATAAGTTGCTGTGAAAATCATGGAACAATGAAGCCATAGATGTTGTTAAAGATTCATGCAGTCTGGGGTTTGCGTGGATGTCCACATTTTCCATTAATATATAAAAACTGAAGTTGACAGCCCCATACCCCAATCGAGGTATAGAGGTATAATACCCTGATCAAGGTATAATACCTCGATCAAGGTATTTTCCCCAACCTGTTTAATATATCACCCATCGAATTTCTCTCCAACCCACTTTCTTCGATAATTGTTCTTGCCCCCAACACCCTAGTAATCCTCGTTCTTGTGTCCTAAATGTTCAAGTATCTTATTGTTCCCCATCTTCATTTTATCCAGCCAATTTCTACATTCTCACTTCGAACCTACCTTGATTTATCAATATCTGACCCCCTTCAGTGTTCAAAATCTGGGATGTAGATTTCACCTACGAACGCGAGAAGAACCAATCAGAACGTACACGTCGATTGTGAGTAGAGTGACATCATCCTCTATTTGCGGCATCCTTCCTCCTAATATGGTATTTTTATAAAGATCAGCCAATCAATAACGCTCTTGTTAGGATTGTGAAGTCTATGTTTGTGCGCCGATTGTTGCGCAGCCTGATAAATTGCAATCAGGAAATGTTATGCAGGGCTAGAAATCTATTTGCAGGACTTATCCGACAAAAAATGGTCATGTCCTGTAGTTTTTTTAGATAATTTACATACATATTAATTGGATGCAGGACAGTTTTTACAAATGTTCTGTTGGTGGTTGGGGCCTATTTCGACCCTGTTACGTCTGCAATCAGGAAATGTTACATCAGCGATCCGATGACCAATGATTTGACTTTTGACAAAACCTGTTTGGCATGTTTTGGCGGAAGACACGTCATCCACGAGGTCCAGGAACAACACAAATAGCCTCGAACCGAAACGCAAAGGAAATGCAATCATATGTTTCGTCAAACGGTTTTTGAGCAGGCCGAATTGAGCAATATCATAAGGACTGATATTAATAGAATGAACAACTGTAGAAATCTTTCTTTCTAAAACCCGGTGAATCGTCTGTAATCTCTGAAACATTTTATAGACCCGCGCTTCCACTTTCCCGGGAAAGAAAACAATGAGGCGCTCGACGAATGTGACTCGCCTGTGTTTAATATGCTCGTTCAATACGCAGGACTTAATTTTCCTACGTCAGCTACCCGACCCTCCAATTGTTTTCACCTAAACAGGTATCAGAGTTATTGCTCTTGCTTTGAAGTTCTCTTTGAACACCTAACTTTCGCTCTGCTAAGATTTGCAGTTTTGATGGCGATTTCACGTTTCAAGCTTGGTGCATGTGGAACCTCTTTTACTAGTTGTGATCATTTGGTTTGTTGGACGCTGGAGTGGTAAATGTTATCATGCTCTCGTGGCTTCCCTGTTCACGTGAGTACCTTTATTTATTTGTTATGACCAAAAAAAAATTTCAACTTACCAATCCTACTGTTGTGCGACCCATTTCGAATTTCAAATGTTTTTGAGGTCAGTGATGTCTCGGGCCTATTTTTAAGTTCTTTGAACATTGAAGTGCCCAGATATATCAAGGTAAGTTCGAAGTGGGAACGTAGAAATTCACTTGATAAAATGAAGATGATTGTTCCCCGTCCTCTCCAACTTTCCACTGTTGAGCCATTTCCCAAAAGTAATCCTTCCCATTGCACCCAGCGTAAAGTCTTAGCACACAAAATAATTTGATTCTGTATGATCTTACCTTATGTTCAGCGCTTGTTTATCAGAAACTGCCTAGTTTTGGCTTCACGGAAGTCCGAGTAACCACTTCCATTTTGAACTACTTGTATAAACGGTTCTGCATGCAGACTATGGTCCACAACAACAGCCGGTTTCTATAGACGCATTCTGAGTTTCGAACTTCCATTAAGCTATTAAAACCTGGACAGTTTCAGATAAACAAGCTCTGAATAATAAAGGTAACGTCATGATACATGTATAGAATCGAATTATTTTATTGTTTGTGACTAATGGCTTCGGAATATACGAGTCGTCCAGCATTTTCCCCAACAACTACCGCTGATGACTGGCTTGGCGCTGGAGCCATGATCTCGCACAGTATAGAGAAACGCCCCAACGGAGCCAAGCAAAGTAGCAGCTGTACTATATTCATACAGGTTCACTTTATCTCATTCTGTTGTTTGTTTTACAGGACAAGGTGTGGTGCTGAATCGGTCTGTATTCAGTGACTATGTTTTTGCAGATACCATGAGGAAGTTTGACTACTTCAGCCGGAATGGTAGGTCAGATTTTCAGCTTTTCTCTCAGTGCTCTGTAAATGCTACATGAAAGTCCCATCAAATCATACGTCGGGTATGTTAAACATGTTAAAGTGTAACTGGGGTACTTGTGTAAGTGTACATCATTTCCTGAAAAACTTTATTTCGTTTACTAATTCACTTTGTAATCTTGAACTTTATTTCATTTACTAATTCACCTCGTAATCTTGAATTATTCAAGATTACGAGGTGAATTAGTAAACAAAATAAAGTTTTCATTTGTAGTCTATCTCAGAGGATCCAAAGGCAGCTTTCTACAGTGGGAGAGAAATCCTCACTGACTCTTTTGACGTCAGAGATGAGGTTGATGACATCATAGTTCACGTGTCCAGCACGGTCTGTGGGACGTCTCGCGCCAATGCAGAGAATTGAACAGAGTTGCAACAATGTTGCATTGTGACGTCGTTGATAGTTCCATAATGACGTCACAAGTTCCAACATGCTTGTGGCGTTGTGCCCTACAATAGCATTAATAACTTTGAAATTGTTAAAATTAAAGTTGTAAAACAAGAAACAGGGTATAAATCCTATATTTTGGAAGATTATCTTTAATATGACGTAAACTTGCAAAAGTATCACAGTTACACTTTAAATCGCAAATGTGTACTGTCCTTTAAGAGAGTACATGCACTTACATTAGTTTTGAGTGTGACTATATTTATCAGCAATCGTACAATGTATTCCAAACCTCATTATATACAAACTTATGTTGATAGAAATGTGAAATAAGAGAAATATTGAATATTTTGTTGCTCGCCACGGTGTGCACTGGACACCACCACTGCTCCACTGTGCAACATTTTTTGATGAGCGGAAGTGAGTGCATCTTCATCTAAAAATGTCACAATGTCATGGAGATTTAAGGTTGATCATGTTGGTCGTGTTGATATTTCACACGAGAAGGAACACAGTAAATTTACTGACATTCTAGTTTATTTTAGTAGTTCAGGTGTAATCATGAAAAGGTTCTAGAAATTTTAAGTATCAGGGCGATTCCACGACAGAGAGTGAAAGTTGCTCAAATTTCAAACTGCTAGGATTGGGACATCTGTTGATTTTTTGTATCAACCAGTGCCTGAACTAAGACAAAATTAAGTTTTTGTCACTGATTGGTCCACATTCTAGAAAAAAATACCATTGAAACACCTAGCAAACTCGGACAGCCATAAAATGTGATTTTCTAGTTGGCCTCAAAATAAGATGTATAATCTGAAGTATTCCTCTCAGTTTGGTTATATCTGATGTTAGTAACTAAAAAAGATTTATTCTAACATGCAAACTTGCCAAATTTGCGAACTTGGCAAGACTTTGTCATTTTCAATCAACATTCAATCCGATTATCACAATGTAACTTACGTGACAAATTTTCATGGGTCATTTTGTCAAGAGATAATATAGGCAATACATATAAAAAACCTCTTCCATCAATGAAACTACATGTACCTCATGTCCACTAGGAACATACACCTCTTAACTTGGTAAAAAACAAATAGTTGAATAGAAATTCAGAGGGGTGAAGTTGTGTAACTTACGTGACATGTCACGTAAGTTACATATACAAAACCATGTAAACAAGGAAGAATTTTTTGTCAAAAGCAAATCCAACTGTTAAGTATTTCTAACATTGTTACCACTAAAAGTATACAATTAAGATATTCTAAACTGTCCTTGCAGACTAAGTAAAGGGTCCAATTCCATAAACAATTTCAATGTTTGGTAATTAATTAGAAAATAATGAACAGTTAAGTATCCCAAAAATTGTTATTCCTGTATAAGTACATTGTATTTTTCAGTTTCTAAACATTTATGCAAGTATTTGCTGAATAAATAGTCCAGAAACCCATCCCATGTAACTTATGTGACACACATTTGTCACTTACGTGACACTGGTTAACAATTTTTACAACCCTTGTGGTAAAATATGGCAAAGTGACAGATGGCAACTACACACGGTATGTGTGTAGTTGCCATCTGTCACTTTGCCATATTGTACTTATTCATTGTTCAAGCTATCACCATAGGTGAGAACTTTTAAGATTCTTCCAACCAAATCAGAGAATTATTAACATACGTCAAATGAACCAAAACTGCCCTATTTCTCTGAGTAACTTACGTGACACTTTTTTAATTAAGCCCAGATGCTAATTAATTTGATTGAAATTACTCGAAAACTCATTCATATTATAAGAAATACTTTTATTTAAGTGATTTTTTTTGTTATTGGTGTGGTCATGGCTGTTAGTTGTGGCAGATGTTACAAATGCATCCCCAGCGGGAATGAAAATGTAACTTACGTGACATGGAATTGCCCATCATCGTTCAACTCAAATCACCAGACAATTGCAGAGGTTTAACGCTCAGCTTCAGATTTTGTCCAAATTGAATCGGGTAAGTCTCAGTTGAAAAACTTGGAAGAAATTCTTCAGTTGACGGGAATAACATCAACCATTTTCCTTTAGGGAATTACCTCTGGGATTTGCCACGCCAGTTTTTTTCCTCATAGTAATTCAAATGTCTGTTGTTGGAACGTCGCTTGATCAAGCGCTAGCAGTGATGTCCTGAATGCTGACGTCGTCAGTCATGTCATCCCACATGCAACATGGCAGCGCCCGCATCGAGCTCAAAGCGGAAACATGGCTCCACAAATTGTAATCAAAATAATAGATTATCGCCCCCAACGACAGTAAAATAAATGGTTATATTTCTCGTAGTGAGATTCTTGAAATTGGAAACTGCTAGGAACTGGCATTTAAGGCATTCCAAACAAAGTGGCATGGCGGCCGAGTTGGAACTCCTAGGAAGTCCATGGCATACCCTTTGGAACTCGGCAGACAAAGGATGGCTTATGCCATACCATGCAATGGCATGGAGGGAATGGCATATGCCATTCCAATTGAAACTCCTCCACATTCAGATTAGAACACTAAACTGGGTATGGTGTATCCCATTTGGACAACTAGCAAATGCCATTCCTATCTTGGAACTCATGCCCTAGTTTCACGAAGCTCCCTTAGCCCAAATAGTTCCTTGCCTAATTTTGATTACAGAGGTCAATACCAGACCAGACTGGTACAGGTAGAGGGTGTTCTAGAAGACACACAGACTGGCACTTCTACTATGTGAAAGTGGAGGTCCCCATTCTGGAGACGCCTGACAATGTAGAAGGGAAATCAGAAACTGGATCAGACTTTATGGCTGTAAGTCAGAATTCCGAGGTTACAGTTCTCACAATGACAGGCAGGTGCGTAACTGGTACCATTAATATGCCTAGATCAGCGCCTATCTCTGCATTGCATGATAATATATCATCTTTGCAATTAGGACAGATCTACTGGCATTCAGTTTTGAAAACGGGTCCACCCATGCACAGTGTGCACAAATATTAAATACCAGCGGTATTCGAGGTACTGGACCTGGAATGTATCGAGCCATGCTCGCGCTTCTGGTTTAAGGCCTTGAGTACCTGTTCCTTGTCCAATATGCTTGCCAGGTGCCCGCTTGGTTAGAACTGAGTTAAGACTATACGTGCAGGATTTTTTGGGGTCCTTCCAGTACAGAAGCCTGTGGCTCATGCCTATGCAGTTCACAATTCACCATTCAGCTTCCGGGCTGCGGATGTGAACAGAGATGTTTGGTTGATGTATCCTATTGACACGGACAGAACTCTGTCGGCTCTTAACATCCCGATGCTAACAAACAAGCCTCGGTATTGGAAGAGACAGTTCGTCAAGGAGTGGCGATTTCATCCCATCTCGACTAGTTCCTTAAGGCTATCAGAGATGTGACAGATTCGTTGATGAGCTCAAACGATCTGACAAAAATTCAGGAGTGTTCGAAAATTTTGTCAGATTACCACAAGATAACTTCCGGTGCGAATAAACATTTACTGGTACATGATGCCAAAATATCTGCAATAATAGTGCATTTGAGGCGTCGGCCTTCTTCCCATATAATGCATAGCTATACACCAGAAGTAGTAAAGCGATGTCTGTTCGAAGCTTTACCAGCGTCGTCTTTAGTGTTTGGTTCAGCTGTCGCGGATGTTAAACCAGGAATGGATAGCATTCAGAATGACTTTTGTGGTTGCCTCCAGTGGTAAGAGATCAGGAGCTGCAGCTTCCGGTCCTCCACCTAAGAAGTCCAATGTGGCTTCCGGTACAAAGGCTAATACGGGTGGTCAGGGACAATGACAAAAGAACCAAACCCTCCCTTAGGAAGATTCCGAGGTCTCTACCTGGGGTTATAAGAAGAGGAAGGGGAAATCTAAGCAATCAACCTCAAAGTAGTGACAATTCCGCAATGTTACGTTCCCGGTTCTGCGCCAACAAGACCTCCCTGTAGGGGGGGAGGCTTCAGTTGTTTTGGCAGAACTGTGTGAATATCAGGGCGGAAGCGTGGGTATTTTGAACAATCAAATATGTTTTTTGTTCGACGTTTTTTGTTCGATATGCTTCCGCCTCTGACTGCAATTTCCCTCCCATCTTGCATACCTTCGCAACAGGAATACATATCATCAATACAGCCCTCTGTAGACAAGCTGACAGACAAAGCAGCAGTTATAGAGCTTCCGATACAGGACAAATCCCCCGGGTTATATTCACCAGTCTTTCTCGTCCCCATTAAAGACAGGTGTGAAATGCGTATGGTAATAAACCTCAAACTATTATATAACAAGGACATTTCACTCCACTGCCACACTTCCGCATAGTGTGGTCCATCCGGTCGGCACTCAAACAGAGAATGGATGACCTCGCTGAAGGGACGCTTATCTACATATTCTGATATATCCAGCACACGGGAAGATTCTTGGTCAGCCATCGCCGTTTCCAAATCCAAGTGCTTCCGTTCGGTCTTCCCACTTCCCGCTGGGTGTACATGCGAGTGTTTACACAAGTGGTACTATTCCTGCACAGTCAAGGTATAAAGTACCACATTTATATCGACGACTCACTGCTAAGGAATGCCTGCAAGGAGCAATTGATCTGGGACATGCAGTTTGTCTTGAGGGTGCTGGTTTCTCTGGATTATCACGCGAAGAGAAAGCAGAACTGACTCTTTCGCAAAGGTGCACTTTTCTGGGGGTTGACTATGATACGCTTCTGGCTCTCGCCCAGCCCCCAAAAGATCGTTGGCAAAAGGTAACGATAAAGATACCTATGTTTCTCAAGTGATCTCGTGCCAGGGCCTTACACTTTGCTGCGATAGTCGGCTTCTTGATGTCAGCTCAAGCGGATGACTGCAGTTACGCCCCTTGAGGATGCACTTAAATATCATTGAAGCAAAATGCAGTTGAACCCATGGATATCAGTCACGACTCTTGTCAAACATTGCCTCCAATGGTGGCTGGATCCACTTAACATGTTGCCTGGTGTATCCCTACTTCCGATTCGTCCAACACATCACCTGTTCATGGACACATCTATGGAAGGATGGGGGGCTCACCTCAAGTCCAAGTCGATATCCGGGTTTTCATGGCTGTGACATGAGCTAACCGCACGTGGGTAATCAACAAGGGGCGGGGGGGAACGAGATCTCTGCAATCACTCAGCCAAGCGGAAATCTTTTTCTGCCTGTGTTGGGACAACAACATAACTGTGTTAGCAAGACACATCTCCAGATGTCTAAACATTTTAGCGGATTCGCTATCGAGATGGAATCAGATCATTCTCACAGACTGGAAAATTCTCCAGACATCCTGAAGCAGATTGCTCATGTCTGAGAGATGCCACACATAGATTTGTTTCTCACGAGGCGAAACAATCAAATGCCACTGTTCATGTCACCAGTCCCAGGTCCGTTTGTATACGCAGTGGATGCTCTATCGCAGGATTGGACGGGAATGGTCGCATATGCATTTCCACTGTCAGCAATATTTGCAGCGATACTCCAAAAGATCCACAAAAACATATGTGTCGTATATCTCCTTGGCCGTGGAGGCCAGCACGTCTGTGGTTTCCGGACCTACTAGATCTTTTAGGGGATGTACCAAGACAACTTCCGCTGTGTCTCCCAAGTCGTCGATCTGCCACCGCCAACCGGGACTACATGTGCAAGTGCTCAAACGACACCTTGCTCAGGTGGGATTTTCAGCAGAGGTTGGCCTCAGAATGGTATTAAAAATCAATCAGGCCATCCTCTTCCACTGTATACCAATCAAAGTGGGCAGTCTTTGATATTTGGTGTGGTTCAAGGGGTATCAATCCATCCGAAGCCACTATTCCCCAAGTAGCAGATTTCATGCTATATCTCTTTACAGATAGGGGTTTGGTACTGTCTACAGTGGAAGGCTACTGAGCAGCTATCGCGCAGCCTATCCTCCTGGGTACTGGGATTAACCCGGCGACTGATTCAAATTTGACAGCACTTATTAAATCCTTCAATATTATGAGTCGATCAGTGTCTCCCTAGTTACCAAAGTGGGACTTAGCCCTTGCACTTCGACAATTTGGAGAGGTGCCTTTCAAGCCTATCAATACAAGATGCGTTCTTACAAACCTTCGTTTTTGATGGCTCTTGCATCGGCAGCTCATGTGTCAGAGTTCCATGCGCTGGATTTTAGGACAATCGGCCATTACCATGAACTGGAAATACATGATATTATCAACAATTCCTGAGTTTGTTGCGAAGAATCCAGCTATCTATCACAGCATGTCTGGAGAGTTTACAATTCCAGCCTTACCTGATTTCCTAGCTCTCATCCGGTATCGAATGAGATTTTAGCAATGTGTCCGGTCAGGGGTTGAAAAGTAGCCGTTCACCAAATGCGAATAGATTTGTATTTTGGCGACCAGAAAAAATGCTACAAAAGCATGGTGATGGTTGTTTTTGTAAGGAGAATAGATTATACGTGTTCTACAGCCTGGTGATTTCGTTGTCAAGGAAGTCCCCTCAATCTCCGTGCAGTTGCCTTGTCCAGTATGTAGTCATGTTACGATACTCAGTGCACATAGGTTCGGAAACCGGTGTTTTCTATTCAAGCCGTATGCTGTTCGCCTGGTTTCCGATAACGCCATGTGACTGAGCCTCATTTTCGATTCTATCGAAGTTGACATTCCCGCCATTTTTAGCTGCATTCGGTGACGATAGAATGGCATGGTCAAAGTTTGTAATAGCATTATTCATCCTTGCATTTGTGATTCCTATAATCATGCCAAAGCAGTCCAATCTTATGTAGTTTT
This sequence comes from Hanleya hanleyi, assembly GCA_036873755.1. Taxonomy (NCBI): domain Eukaryota; kingdom Metazoa; phylum Mollusca; class Polyplacophora; order Lepidopleurida; family Hanleyidae; genus Hanleya; species Hanleya hanleyi. The sequence continues at coordinate 71,755 of JAVTVY010042391.1, forward strand.
TGACCAGCAAACACGGCCACTATACAGCGGTTCAGTGTCGGGTGGCGAAGGAATTAAGTTCGACTGTTAGTCGGGAATAAACCGATCAACAACAACTTGAACAAGCAAGCAAAACGAGAGATCCTGAAGGATCTTGGCGCCCACCATTGTCCGATAATTGTAAGCTAATGACAAGAGGATCTTTTTGTCCATTATTACTAGGAACAAGCGATTGATTTGTAATTTTGTTTACAGAATTTCGAATCTGAGCGAAAAAGATCAAAAAAGGGACACTGGAAAACACCAAGATATCATCTTTCTAAGTTTCAGGAGTTTCAAGATTTCTAGAAACTGTACTTATGTCGGTTGTTATAGTACAAGAGAAATGAGCAAAGTTAGTCTGAAAGTGAATGTACATGTACGGAAGATCCTTCGTCTTCGTTTTGTAGTATTTTTTTTATTTTTATTTTATTTTTGCACGTGTCATCATTGGGTACTGGAAGCGAAGACAAATCTCTTTGACACTTTGGCATGAGCTATGAAACATACTTAGGATTTTATAATTAGGAAGAATGCTAATTCTGTTCTGATTACTGGGCTAGTTTGAGATATCTCTTTTAAGATACCGTTGTCGAGTTGTGACGTTGTGTCACAAGAGTGACGTCCCTTCATGTAGCCGACCCGCCGGCAGACGAAACGGTGGGGCAGTTCACTTGCAAATTAACTGCATGGACTAAAGAAAACTTGAAGAAATACATTTTAATTCCGAATTATTTGAACTCATTGATATGGAAGGTGAAGGTACGGATATTCTCTATAGTCACTATATAGAATATGCCCCACCGTTTCATCCGCCGACTCTTGTGATGCAACGTCAAAACTCCGGAATACCGTATTAATTTGAAGCGTAACTTGGATTTTCGAATCGGGCCAAAAAAGGTATCTTGAATAACTAGGCCTCATGTGGGACCTGCGTACCAAATTTCTGAAAGATCCATGCAGTACTTCTTGAGAAATCACGATAACAAAAGTTTCATGGGGAAATCCAAGATGGGCGCCTGGTGGCCATATTGGGTTTTCGAATCGGATCGAAAAAGGTATTTTGCACAACTAGACCCCAAGAGGAACCTATGTACCAAATTTGAGAAAGATCCCAGCAGTACTTCCTGAGGAATCACGATAACAAAGTTGCATGGGGAAATCCAAGATGGCCACCTGGTGGCCATATTGGATTTTCGAATCGGACTAGAAAAGGTATCTTGCACAGCTAGACGACAAGGGGAACCTGTGTACCAAATTTGACAAAGATCCATGCAGTAGTTCCTGAGAAATCGCAATAACAAAGTTTCATGGGGAAATCCAAGATGGCTGCCTGGTGGCCATATTGGATTTTCGAATCGGACCAGAAAAGGTATCTTGCACAACTAGACCCCAAGGGAACCTGTGTACCAAATTTGAGAAAGATCCATGCAGTAGTTCCTGAGAATTCGCGATAACAATGTTTCATGGGGAAATCCAAGATGGCTGCCTGGTGGCTATATTGGATTTTCGAATCAGACCAGAAAAGGTATCTTGCAAAACTAGACCCCAAGGGGAACCTGTGTACCAAATTTGAGAAAGATCCATGCTGTAGTTCCCGAGAAATCGTGATAAGGTTTCATGGGGAAATCCAAGATGGCTGCCTGGTGGCCATATTGGATTTTCGAATCGGACTAGAGAAGGTATCTTGCACAACTAGATCCCAAGGAGAACCTGTGTACCAAACTTGAGAAAGATCCATGCTGTACTTCCTGAGAAATTACGATAACAAAGTTTCATGGGGAAATCCAAGATGGCTGTCTGTTGGCCATACTGGATTTCCGAATCGGATCAGAAAAGGTATCTTGCACAACTAGACCCCAAGGGGAGCTTGTGTACCAAATTTGAGAAAGATCCATACAGTACTTCCTGAGAAATGACGATAACAATGTTTCATGGGGAAATCCAAGATGGCTGCCTGGTGGCCTTATTAGATTTTCGAATCGGACCAAAAAAGGTATCTTGCACAACTAGACCCCAAGGGGAACCTGTCTACCAAATTTGAGAAAGATCCATGAAGTAGTTCCTGAGAAATCGCGATAACAAAGTTTCATGGGAAAATCCAAGATGGCTGCCTGGTGGCTATATTGGATTTTCGAATCAGACCAGAAAAGGTATCTTGCAAAACTAGACCCCAAGGGGAACCTGTGTACCAAATTTGAGAAAGATCCATGCTGTAGTTCCCGAGAAATCGTGATAAGGTTTCATGGGGAAATCCAAGATGGCTGCCTGGTGGCCATATTGGATTTTCGAATCGGACTAGAGAAGGTATCTTGCACAACTAGATCCCAAGGAGAACCTGTGTACCAAACTTGAGAAAGATCCATGCTGTACTTCCTGAGAAATTACGATAACAAAGTTTCATGGGGAAATCCAAGATGGCTGTCTGTTGGCCATACTGGATTTCCGAATCGGATCAGAAAAGGTATCTTGCACAACTAGACCCCAAGGGGAGCTTGTGTACCAAATTTGAGAAAGATCCATACAGTACTTCCTGAGAAATGACGATAACAATGTTTCATGGGGAAATCCAAGATGGCTGCCTGGTGGCCTTATTAGATTTTCGAATCGGACCAAAAAAGGTATCTTGCACAACTAGACCCCAAGGGGAACCTGTCTACCAAATTTGAGAAAGATCCATGAAGTAGTTCCTGAGAAATCGCGATAACAAAGTTTCATGGGAAAATCCAAGATGGCTGCCTGGTGGCTATATTGGATTTTCGAATCAGACCAGAAAAGGTATCTTGCAAAACTAGACCCCAAGGGGAACCTGTGTACCAAATTTGAGAAAGATCCATGCTGTAGTTCCCGAGAAATCGTGATAAGGTTTCATGGGGAAATCCAAGATGGCTGCCTGGTGGCCATATTGGATTTTCGAATCGGACCAGAAGAGGTATCTTGCACAACTAGGCCCCAAGGTGAACCTGTGTACCAACTTTGAGAAAGATGCATGCAGTAGTTCCTGATAAATCGCGATAACAAGATTTCATGGGGAAATCCAAGATGGCTGCCTGGTGGCCATATTGGATTTTCGAATCGGACCAGAAAACATATCTTGCACAACTAGACCCCAAGGGGAACCTGTGTACCAAATTTGAGAAAGATCCATAAAGTAGTTGCTGAGAAATCGCGATAACAAGAATTGTTTACAGACGGACGGACGGACCACGGATGAAAAGTGATTTGAACAGCCCACCATCTGGTGATGGTGGGCTAAAACGTTGCATCGCAGTTTTCAGCAAAGCTGGGTGGAAAAAAGATCTTGGTTCAAGTACAACAATGGAAAACACCTCATGTTTTGTGAACTTTGCAAATGTCATGCGGCTGCCGGTATAAGAAACATCTAATTTTTTAGATGGCTGTGATTCAATTAAATTAGACACTATCGTTAAACATGAAACGAATGATGTACACAAATCGGCTGTTGTGGCGGACAAGGCCATCTTAAAATGATGTTTGCCATAGTGATACAAATCAATTTGTTCACCCGCATTTGTCACTTGACAACTCTTACAACTGCTTACAGGTTATTTAAATTTGAAACCAGTTGGTCATTTTCTTTTTTTAATGTCTTTCAACTTTATTTCCTCCGATTTACACCGTAAATAATTGGCCCCTAGAAGTATAATTTGGCCCATAGAAATTTCTGATCTAGGGGCCCAATGGCTACTAGGTCATAATGAAACATTTCAACCTCTGAACAGGGATGGATAAACAGACTGTACAGCTTTAAATGATAATATAGTCAACCAAGATAACACAGAATTGGAAAGTCAAATACTACTTTTAATATTTTTCAGCAAAGTGATCAGAACATTCGTCAAATACTACTTTTATAGCACTCGGGCGGGAATCCTGTCCGACTGGTGGCCCAGGGTATTATTATACCCCAGTTGGGCATGTATTTAAGGTGGTTACTCTAATTATTAAGTGATGATTATAAAAGGCACAACATTTCTACCCTCCCTATATCAGGTCTGAAGCACTACTACCAAATGAGAGACGACAGTATATGTGAGCTAATGAAGCCCCATTTGATCATCTATCTTGATGCCCCTATCAGCATGGTCCGTGACGGAATCAAGAAGAGAAATATTGTAAGTGCATTCAGTGAACGGTAAGTACAGTTAACACTCATTTACGCCCCAAATTCTGATTTTTATAGTAAAAAAGCTTCGTCTAAAATTATTGCATGGGACAAAATCCAGACATGCCAGATGGAACGGTCAGCTATTCCCTGGGAATTACTGACTGCGGAGAATATCCACATTCTCTCATTTTTGACACGATCACATTCAGGAGTGTGGAAAATAGTACTCGTCGAATGGAATATTTAATCCCATCCTCCAGGTTATTGGAATCGTCTTGAGCTATGGAGCTGCAGAAACCTTTGTACATCAAGACTGGAAAAACTAGAAAGATTTAGGCACTAAAATTTGTCTAGTTGGTCACAATTGTAATGTTGTGAGTCTGTATAGTTTTTGGGCATTGGCAGATGAGAATTAATATGTTTTTTTTTACCCCTCGGCCAACTTTGGCCTAGGGGTATTGTCGTCATCATGTACGGCTGTCCGTACGTACGTACGTCCGTACGTATGTACGTACGTCCGTCCGTCCGTCCGTTACCGCGATATCTACAGAACCGTTTCATGCATGGCAACCAAACTTGTTACATCTATTTACCTTCACGTAAATCAGAAGCCTATCGAAAATGAGTCATCTCGGACAATATTTTGCAGAGTTATGCCCCTTTTTACAAATAAAAATCCATTTATGATTTGTTATTGTGATAATTTCAGAACTGTTCCATATACAACATCCTAACGTGATACAGTTGTTTCTCTTGACCTGAACTAGATGCCTATCGAAAATGAGTCGTGTCAGAAAGTATTTTGCAGAGTTATGCCCCTTGTCTAATAAAATCCGTTACCGCGATATCTACAGAACCGTTTCATGCATGGCAACCAAACTTGTTACATCTATTTATCTTCACGTAAATCAGAAGCCTATCGAAAATGAGTCATCTCGGATAATATTTTGCAGAGTTATGCCCCATTTTACAAATAAAAATCCATTTATGATTTATTGTGATAATTTCAGAACCGTTCCATATACAACATCCTAACGTGATACAGTTGTTTCTCTTGACCTGAACTAGATGCCTATCGAAAATGAGTCGTGTCAGAAAGTATTTTGCAGAGTTATGCCCCTTGTCTAATAAAATCCACTAATTCCTATGTTAAGTTTGCATATAATTTCTATATCATGTTTGTATACTATCACATTTATATATTGATTGGATGACTGATTTATTGATTTATTCTCTTACACAATGCGAAGAATGCCTGCAAATCTGTTTTGAAAATGACACTAGATGCCTATCAAAAATGAATCGTGTCAGAAAGTATGCCCCTTGTCTAACAAAATCCACTAATAATTCCTATGTTAAGTTTGCATATTATTTCTATATCATGTTTAGTATACTATCACATTTATTTATTGATTGGATGACTGATTTATTGATTTATTTTCTTAGACAATGCAAAGAATGCTTGCAAATCTGTTTTGAAAATGACATACATGTGCCATTTAGTATACATGTACTGTATTTATCTAGCCATGTGTACTGTTGTTTTGGTGAGACATCGATACAGCTCTTTCAATTTATTCCAGAAACAAATTAATTTAAGGGGAGGAAAACTTTTCTTTTTTTTCAAAGAAAGCACACTTACAATACCAGGGGTAAATATTTCTTCCCACAAGCCAATCAATTGGTAGAGACACCCTTACATTATAATAGCTGGGGTTCAGAGCCGAGGGGTTTCGATAGCGCAGCTTCATGTTTTAAAAGAAATGCTCAAAATTGGAAGGGTAATTTTTACACGGAACTTGGATGTTGTTGTTGTTGTACGTTAAGAGATTGACGAACTCACAGGTATGTTCCTGCTGTGTAAATGTCCCCCGGGTATTTGTGATGCGCTCAGTCTCTGCACAGAGGTGACAAATGTTATCAAAGTGTTAACTGTGTTGACAATCGCTCTGACATGTCTGACACCCCTATGTTCCTTCATGCCATCCTTGATCCATTTGCAACATCTGAAGAATTTTCACAAGCGAATTAATGGAGCGATGAATATTTCAAATTCGCATTTTCCCCCCATAAACAAATTATACCTCAGAAAATTACCAGCCCACCTAGCCAGCTTAAAAAAGGCGTCCTATTACCAACAGCTATGGTACGGTAATCAGTTCAGTTTAAATTGCCCTTCCCCTCAATATTTCTCAGCTTTCTGCGGTGTGCGAGTCGAAAGAATAATGAAAACATGTTGGTTTCTGATGATATTTTCAGTTTCCTGATCATGTGTTTCTGCAGACAATGTCCGTCCCGTATGAAAAGACATCGAGAAATATAAAATATTTCTTTTATATAATGCTTCTCATCCGATTTTACAAGATTTTGCACCGATCTGTAATCTACTCTTTTCCATTTGACGGGAAATTCTATACAAAACTATTATCCTAAGCGCTGTGTCATTCCTGTCTGAATTCGCGAGTTGTGATCACTTCATGGAACAGCCTATTAGAGCTGTTACTTTTGCGACGACAAACCCAAGACCACTTCGACCAAGATGGCAGGAACGACCAGGAGAGTGACTGAAACAAACTCTGGATAGATGGGTATCAATTATTGATACAGTACCTATAAATCAAGCAATCAGCGTTGTTGCTGACATTTCAAGGGTGACCGACATACAAACCAGACCATTCAGTCTGCCACTTTGAGAGCATGTCCAATGATATTTCTGTATATCTACCTAGTATAATCTGTGGCGTCTCCTACTCCTCCTCCTCCTCCGCTTTACTCACTGCACAGCGGGTCGCATAGGCGTGGCGCGGGATAGGGTGGGGCGAGAGACCTGGTGTTTTCACTACCTACAGCTTACGCCCTACAGTAGAATGGGTCGACTGCGCATGCGCGATGAGTAGTGCGCGATGAGTAGTATAGAAAGGGCACGCGATCTCCCTATCCCTATAGGTGTGGCGCGGGATAGGGTGAGGCGAGAGACCTGGTGATTTCGCTATCTGAGATTCCATGGGCCAGGCTTGCACCCTACAGTAGAATGGGTCGACTGCGCATGCGCGATGAGTAGTGCGCGATGAGTAGTATAGAAAGGGCATGCGATCTCCCTATCCCTATAAACTAACCCATGGGGGTGAATGAACCCCTGGGGGTGAATGCGCCATGGGGTTGAATGAGCACTCGTACATCTGGAGAACAAAGACCAGATCTATTACATACCAATTACAAAATAGGATGGGGTTTTCAAAGTCCGCAAGTTCTAGTTTCCAATTACAACCTGTACAACCTGGGTGACCCAGGTTTTGACATTGCTATTTATCATTTGCAGTCTTCCTCCTACATGTCCTGTTTTGAAAATGGAAGACTTTATTAACTTGAAAGTGCTCATTACATAGACATCACTATTGACCTTTTAATTTTTGCTCTATTTGCAGCCGTACGAAGTGAATAGCAAAGTATTGTCCGACGAATACCTCCAGTCCATCAGTGATGTATACAAAAACAAGTTCCTTCCTGAAATGAGGTAATCTGAGCTCTTGAACATGAGCTGGAAAAGTGATTAAAACAGAATGTAAATGGATGAAAACTGCCTGGAGAGTGTAATGTAATCTATTACCAAAGCACTAAGTCATTCTTGAAAATGTGTGTTTTAGGCATACATCTATATGTACATGTGGATTGTGGCAGCCATCATGATATCTACATTAAAGGTGAAATGCAAAGGTTTTTAGATTCTCATTATTATCTCGCGTTACGAAGTAAAGGGGAGATATTGTGAGGGGGGAAAGAGGATGTCGTCTTCAGTGTCGGTGTCCGCGGCCTGGAAATGATAAGGTTTTTGGTTTAGCAAATTCAAAAAAAATCTAGAAAATTTAGAAAAAATATTAAAAAATAAAAAAAATATGGGGGGTGGGTACTCCACCTGGGGGTACTACCCCTGGGGTGCTCCAATGTTAAAATCCCTATGATAGAGTTTTGTGTTTAGCTGAAGTGCACATGTACTTCTGTACTTAGAAAATTTGTTGCAGCTGTCAGCTGTCATTGGATGATTATGAAACTTGGTACACATGTTTCTTCTGATTAGAGGATGTACCTGTGCTATTTTTGAGATGAAATATTAATTTTTGTCCAAATTATGGCAAATGATAGAGTTTTCTGTTTAGGTGAATTGTACACGTAGCCTTGTAGGCCTCCACATGTATACATGTACATGTGCATCACAGTTTGCTGCAGTTGTCAGCTGTCATTGAATGACTATGAAACTTGGTACACATGTTTCCTATTATTAGAGGATGCACCTGTGCTATTTATTGAATTGAATTGAATTGAATTTATTCACCAAACAAAATACAGCAGACAATATGAAAATGTTAACAGCAATAATACAATAGCCGCATATGTGGCGGGAATAAAACCCCAGAGGGCTTGCTCTATCCCAAGGAAAAAGTAGAGTTTGACAAGTCAGCAGCGAGAGTGTTAGATTGAGAAATTTGAAGAATGGTGAATACTGTTATATTTTAAGAGAATAAATTAAAATTAAAAAGCCCTATTGTATACAAAGAAACTCTATCGTCTTGTTTTCTGTCGAGAAATAAGTAAATACATGAGAACATATACTACGATATTATAGTATTAGATATTAGCAAAATATTTGAATAACTACATGAATGATAGAAATAGATGGAAATCATTATGCATGCATACACTGGCAGAAGACACAGGTCTAAGAAATAATAATAATAAGCCGAGTAGATTAACATCTCAGCGGATATAAGATTTGAGTTGAGCTATTGATTATACATAAAACAAGTTATATATGTATTATGTAATAATTAACTAGCGGTGACTGTTTGATCCAAAGTCAAGCACACAACAAGACAGCTTTGAGGCGAGATTTAAATAAAGACTTGGAGGCACAAGACTTCAGACTGGCGGGGAGTGAGTTCCATATCCGTGGTCCTTTTATTTTGGTGGAGTAGTATGAAAGCTGTGAAGTGTAAAATGGTCTATATAAATTAAGATTTGCCTGCCTGGTAGGATAATTATGTATCGCTGATAACTTATTAAAGTAGTTTTGCAAAATATGAGGAAGAAAGACAGAGTGATAAAAAAATTTGTGTGTGAATAATAGGACCAGGTAATCATTTACTTTGTACAATGGCAGAATGTTCAGTTCTGAGAAGAGGTGACTGGTATGTGCATATCTGTTACTAGAGGTTATAATGCGGATAAGCCGTTTTTGCAAGATAATTAGTGGCTGGAGGTGTGTTGGGTAGGTGTTGGCCCATACCATACTGCAGTAGGAAATATACGAGTAGAATAAGGCATAATACAGCATAATTAGGGTCTTCCTGTTAATATTATGCTTTATGTTGCTAATGATACCTATATTTCTAGACAGTTTTGAGCACAATGATTCAATATGCGATTTCCAAGTTAGATTATCATTGAAGACTATGCCTAGAAACTTAAATGTGTTAACACATTCAATTTCATTGCCATCCAGAACAAGAGTTGGCGTGCTAAAAGTACTGCATCTATTTGGTTTTATAAGCATATATTTAGTTTTCTTCACATTAAGAGATAGAAGGTTGCAGGAGAACCAAGAGGAAATATTAAATTTGGTTCAAATTTTGAGGGTTTTGTCTAAGTCATCTACCTTTCAATGATTATAAAACTGGGTGGACATGTTTTATGTTTTCCTAGGTCAGAGCTGACCTATCCAGCAGTAATCCCAAATGGCACTGGCCTATCCAGCAGTAATGCCACACGAGACTGACCTATCCAGCAGTAATCCCATATGGAAGTCAACTATCCAGCAGTAATCCCAGACCGGACTGGTCTATCCAGCAGTAATCCCATTTGGGACTGGCCTATCCAGCAGTAATCTCACACAGGACTGACCTATCCAGCAGTAATCCCAAATGGCACTGGCCTATCCAGCAGTAATGCCACACGGGACTGACCTATCCAGCAGCAATCCCAGACCGGACTGGCCTATCCAGCAGTAATCCCACTTGGGACTGGACTATCCAGCAGTAATCCCACAGGGGACTGGTCTATCCATCAGTAATAACACATGGGACTGGCCTATCCAGCAGTAATCCAACACGGGACTGGCCTATGCAGCAGTAATCTCACATGGGACTGACCTATCCAGAAGTAATATGACACTGGACTGCAATATGCAGCAGTAATCCCACATGGCACTGACCTATCCAGCCATAATCATCCATGTACATGGGACTATTACCTATATCCCGCTGTAATTCCACACAGGTTTAGCCTATCCAGCAGTAATCCCACATGGGACTGGCCTCCCCAGCCGTAATCCCACACAGGATTGCCGTATGCAGCAGTAATCCCACACTGGACTGCCTATGCAGCAGTAATTCCACACGGGACTGTCCTATCCAGCATTAATCCCATACGAGACTCATCTATCGAGCAGTAATCCCACATGGGACTGGCCTCCCCAGCCGTAATCCCACACAGGATTGCCGTATGCAGCAGTAATCCCACACTGGACTGCCTATGCAGCAGTAATTCCACACGGGACTGTCGGAGTGTCCTATCCAGCATTAATCCCATACGAGACACATCTATCCAGCAGTAATCCCAGACAGGACCGGCCTATCCAGCAGTAATTTCACTTGGGACTGGACTATCCAGCAGTAATCCCACAGGGAACTGGCCTACCCATCAGTAATCTCACACGGGACTGGTCCATCCAGCAGTAATCCTACACAGGACTGGTCTATCCAGCAGTAATCTCACATGGGACTGACCTATCCAGCAGTAATCTCACACTGGACTGCCCTATGCAGCAATAATCCCACGGCACTGGCCTATCTATCCTACATGGGATTAACTTATATGCCGTTAATCCCACATGGGACTGATGTTATTGTCTGTACCAGATAATGTATTCCAGACATTATTGTCTGTACACATCACCTATTCCAGACGTTATTGTGTGCTCTACATGTAAGCTTTCAATACTGCTGCAGCTTCGGCGGATGACCCTGCAAGGCGAGATGTTGGGGTTCTCAGAACGCTTGTTATAAATTACATTGGTAGAATAATTATGAAAGTATCAGGGAATCTACTTCTCTTGGTTTTAATAAGTTGAAGTATTTTGCCTTCTAGAAGCTTTTAAAAAGCTGGTACCGGTACACAAGCACAGCTGAATTCTGATTTGCAAACCATCATCGCTTATCTTTCCTTGATTGTGACGTCGCGTCAGACCAGCCTCTCAAACACTGAACGTTACAAGTATTGACATCCAGCGAGGTGGTCTGATGTGACGCCACAAACCAGCGTCAAACAAGGGCAGACAAGCGATTCAGATCTCATTTCTGAAATCGGCACGGCTTGAGATACCAACTTGGAGTACTTTTGTAAGTCCACTAGGGGACGAAATACTTTAAATAATGTCAAACGAGGTAGATAAGCACATAGTTCCATCATTAACTATCACATGAAGAGTATAACAAGAAAAAGATGAAAACCTTTGCATTTCACCTTTAATATTCTTTCACATTTTTGTCTGGAACAGGGCGAAGCCCTTTTCCATACACTGTTGTTGCACAAGTCAACTTTTTTGGCGGCTTGCCAATTTGTCACCTGCACTACAGTACCGTGACCCTGATTGACCTGGGGTGCGACCCATTTTGTAATTTTTATTTTTGGTCAGACAGTCCATTTGCCCCACCATTCACAGTTCTTACTGTATCGTAAAGTGCTGCAAGTGTATTAATGGAAAGCGCTATAGTCTATTTCAATTAGTCGTCTACTTTGAAGCTTGTCAATAATCAACAGTTAACTCTGCATACATTTTTTTTTTTTGCCTCGTGTAGAACAAACAGAACTCTGCAAAATGACTACCATTTTTCCGTGATATTGATAATATATCACTCTTCAAATAACTTTGTAATTCTCTCCGTATAAAACTCCAGTACAGTTGTTTTATGTTTTATGTACCGGGACTCAATTACATAGGGAGGCGTCATAATGTATTCGTGTTGTCTAGCAAACTTAAAGGAGCATCCGTTGCGGACTTGCTGCGTGCAATAAAAGCTATTGGAAAGCTGAAGGACTTGCGGCCTGTTCAGTTATTTCGATCTCTGCGTGGGAGTCCAGTGGAGACTGGGAAATCAGTGACGCTGCACTTGGAAACATCAATGATGGAACGGGAAGCACAGGAGCTCACATCATTGGGATAAAAGACGGACTAGGAATTGTTGTCCAATCTGTTGGAAGTCCAACAAAATCAAAAGAGTGGTACGTTCTACTATAGCAGCAGAAGCATTGAGCTTGGTAGAGGGACTAGAATCAGCGGTCTACAACAGAGAATTGATGGAAGACATTTGCGGGCTAGAGAAAACAAACCCTGCCAATTGCGGCCTTTGTGGACAACAATAGTGTAGTTGAAGCTCTTCAATCAACAAAACTTGTGGATGATAAACGGTTGAGGGTTGACATAGCGGCGATCATTGAAATGAAACGTGACAACCGTGTTGAAATTAAATGGTGCCCAGGGAAAACACAACTGGCCAATTCACTGACAAAACGTGGGGCATCGGGTTTTGAACTCTTGGACGTTCTGCAAAGGAGAAAAATGCCAGAGGAATTCATGTGAGGTGATGTGTTTGCAAGGGGGCATAATAATCCCCGTGACCGAAGGACAGTCCAATCCAATGATGGTCACCAGAATGATGGCCAGTGATTAATAACTCATCAGACTCATTTCATCTTCTATTTTAGTTCTAATTTGTTTAATTTCCTTTTTCATGTTAAAATGATAATTGTAGGTACGAAAAACCCCCAAATATAATGAATGTTAATGTAGCTTATTCCATATACCAAGAGAGACAACTCCTACTATTATCTCTCCATGGATTCTATTAACTCCCTTGTATTGAACTCTTTGTGTTGTGAAGGAACTTTTGAGTGTGTGGTGTAAATAAATGGTGAACAATGTATTTTGTGTTTTAGTCACAGATTTTTAGTGCATTATCACAAAGGTCAACAATGCCGTTTATGGTCATAGAGGTGTGTGCGGTTTATCATTCGGCAATTTCACTGGGCATGGGGGATATAAGCAACACTCCCACGGACCGCCTGTTATTACTTCATTCGGCATCAATGACCTGTGTGCCAATGCAGAGAATGAATACATTATGACATCTCCCTGTGTAATTGAGGTCCGGTATATGAAACAACTGTACTGGAGTTTTATTTGGAGAGAATTAAGTTGTTTCAAGCGTGATATATTATCGATATTACAGAGAAATTGTAATCATTTTGTAGAGTTCAGTTTGTTCTACAAGCTATGAAAAAAAGATTTATGCACAGTTAACTATTGATTTTTGACAACCTCCAAAGTAGACGACTAATTAAAATGGACAGACTTTAGTATTAGCATAATTAGTGATCAGCCTCATTTATGGGATGCTATGAACAATAACAAACTTCATGAGTTCAAAAAAAGTGTAGGCTAAACTCAACTGAACAGCCAGAAACGTTTGATCAAGCCATGATCAGCCAGAAACGTTTGATCAAGCCATGATCAGGCAATGTAGAATCAGCCATACACGATTAACTCCCAAACATTTATTTAAAACAGAGCCAGTTCCGAGGTGTATTCCATGCCACAAAGATCTCACATTGATCTTATCTCACATATTCTCATCGACTCTATAAATTTTAGGATTGTAAGAGATTCTGTAGTAGAGAAAGTAAGAGTAACTGTCAATTCGTGTAGCTGAAATGTACATCTGTACATAGTTTGCTGCAGTTGTCAGCTGTGACTGGATGATTATCAAACTTGCTACACATGTGTCTTATGATTAGAGGATGTACCTGTGCTGTTTTTGAGATGAAATATTAATTTTTGTCTGAATTAGGGCAAATGTTTTTAAGGCCTACATGTACACAGAAAGTTTGCTGCAGTTGTCAGCTGTCAGTGGATGATTATGAAACTTGCTAAACATGTTTCTTATGATTAGTGGATGTACTTGTGTTATTTTTTAGATGAAATATTAATTTTTGTCCGAATTATGGCAATTGATTGAGTTTTTTTATACGCCCGTCAAATTTGACGGGACGTATTATGGTATGGCGTCGTCCGTCCGTTAACTTTTTCTCGTCAACGCATCTCGTCCTAGAGTTTTCAGTGGATTCTTCTGAAATTTGGTACACCTGATCGGTACCATGTGTAGATGTGCACGAACTTTTTTCGGCCCGATTCGACGTTTTCTTGAGTTACTCCCCTTGATTTTGGTCTGAAATCCTTGTATTTGGCACCTACTGTCTTCGTCAACGCAACTCGTCCCAGAGTTTTCAATGGATTCTTCTGAAATTTGGTACACATGATCGGTACCATGTGTAGATGTGCACGAACTTTTTTCGGCTAGATTCAACATTTTCTGGAGTTACTCCCCTTGATTTTGGTCTGAAATCCTTGTATTTGGCATCTACTGTCTTCGTAAACGCAACTCGTCCCAGAGTTTTCAATGGATTCTTCTGAAATTTGGTACACATGATCGGTACCATGTGTAGATGTGCACAAACTTTTTTCGGCCCGATTCAACGTTTTCTTGAGTTACTCCCCTTGATTTTGGTCTGAAATCCTTGTATTTGGAACCTACTGTCTTCATCAACGCAACTTGTCCCAGAGTTTTCAATGGATTCTTCTGAAATTTGGTACACTTGATCGGTACCATGTGTAAATGTGCAGGAACTTTTTTCGACCCGATTTGACGTTTTCTTGAGTTACTCCCCTTGATTTTGGTCTGAAATCCTTGTAATTGGCATCTACTGTCTTCGTCAATGCAACTCGTCCCAGAGTTTTCAATGGATTCTTCTGAAATTTGGTACACATGATCAGTATCATTTGTAAATGCGCATAAACTTTTTTCGAACCAATTCAACGCTTTCTTGAGTTATCTGCCCTTGATTTTAGTCTGGAATACTTTTATTTGGCACCTACACTACAGTCCTCGTCAACGAAACTCGTCCTAGGGGTTTCACTGCATTCTTTGAAATTAGGTACACATGATGGGTGCCGACGAACCTTTTTCGAGTTCATTTAACAGTTTCTTGAGTTACTCCCCTTGATTTTGGTCTGAAATCTTTTATTTGCCACATAACTGTCCTCGTGAACGCAACTCGTCTCAGACTTTTCGATGGATTCTTTTGAAATTTGGTACATATGGTCGGTACCATGTGTAGATGTGCACAAACTGTTTTTGAGCTGATTCGACGTTTTCTTCAGTTACTTCTCTTGATTTTAGTCTGAAATCCTTGTATTTGGCACCTACTGTCATTTCGACCCAATTCATCAAGCTGATGAGCTTACTTTTGCAGCTTTATGGTAACAAAAATTTTGTTTTAAAGTTACTGATACATACATAAGCGCATAATCAGGGGTGGGGGTATATGCACCCCCGCAGAGTAAGAGTAACTGGAGTTCTATTTGCTCCTACAAATATCGCTCCAGGCCTTTATGTTGTTTATCGACTGTATTTTTTTACGGGCGTATTTTGGGTTCAATTGAACTCTTGTTGTTTATCAAAATTGAAGGCATCCTACATACATAGAAAGTTTGCTGCAGTTGTCAGCTGTCAGTGGATGATTATGATACTTGATACACATGTTTCTTGTGATTGGAGGATGCTATTTATGAGATGATGTATTAATTTGTGTCCAGATTATGAGGTTTTGGACTTAGAAATTTGCCAAACAAAAATGTACTGAAAAGTTGTCTGAATTTGTCAGGTTTCATTAGATGATTATGAAACATGCAATCTTAATAAATTAATATCCTATCAATGCTCCCCAATCGTATATGTCGCTATGTAGGATCTTACTGATTTCAATTGAATTTTGTGTTCAGAGCGCCCAGCTCATGAATATTTAATAGTCTTATGACATCACGACCGCATTTTAACTACTTTACTTGAGTCGGGCAGGGGGGATAGGTTCATGGACTCTGCGTTAACTCAATGTTACGCCAAGGACGATTCCATCATTCTACCCCGCATTATGGCGCCAACCTGGCGGGAGGGCGGCAACATCAGAAGATTCCCCCCACAGCTTGGCGTGTGCTTCAGCTGAGCCAACCAGAAAGCACTTGTCATTACGTTCCCTTCAAAGCACTATGAAAACCTCTCGGGATTGGTCAACACGCGCGTTACTGCAAGCCGGTTAGATCCTGCAAGCGACATATCCAAATGGGGAAGCAGTTAGGATTTAATTTTAATTAGATTGATGAAACATGGTACACATATTTCATATGATTAGAGGATGTGCCTGTGCTATTTATGAGATAAAATATTAATTTTTGTTCAAATTGTGAGGGTTTCATCTTTATTCAGTATTTGACAATGATAATGTGGAGTGTGTGTAGATCATGGCATATGTGTTCCTGTGGACACATTCTGCTCTTGTCTTTTATGATTTACAATTTCTGCTCATTATTTAATTTAATCTTATTGTTCATACCCTGGCATGTGTCTTTTGCAGACCGTCTGGAGAAGTAATGACCTTTGACCTCCGGGAAGGCTTTGATTTTGAATACGTGAGTAATAACTATCAAGGAATTTTAATGCTGAGAGAAACAACAATGGACAATTTAATATTCAGGAATTTATTTTACTTTATGGAGGTTGTATGTGTAGGTCAAAGGAACCAGTTATATTTCCCATTCACAACCATATTAGCAAAAAGGATCACATACGAAAGAAATTTTTCAGTTTTCGTTAATTATATTATTCTGTCTTATGTTCTGAGTGTTTTTTAGGCCCTGGGTCTTATGGTTTTTACCCCTCGGCCATTTTGGCCTCGGGGGATTGTCGCTGCCATATATGCCCGTATGCCCGTCCGTTACTGCATTTTAGGAAAAACCGCTTGAGACACAACCACCAAATTTTGAACACTTATTTATCTAGTGCTAAATCAGATGCTTATCGAAAGTGGCTCCCCTCGGCCCATATTTTACAGAGTTATGCCCCTTTACAGATATATTAATTTCTATTTCTGTCCTATATGCTTGAATGTAACCAACTATATCTGCAGAACTGTGTTCGATACAGCGACTATATTTCGGAAACTTATTTATATTATTGTATTCTAGAGTATTTTGGGTGCAGTTATCTCTGATTTTGTGATCTTTGCTTGAATGTAAGCAGTTATATTTAATTAACTGTGTTTGGTACAGCTACCAAATTATGATAAACTTTTTTATCCAGTTGTAGTCTAGATCCCTACAAAAAAATTAGTTGTCTCGGCTCATATTTTTATGGAGTTATGCCCCTTTCGGATGTAATAATCTCCGATTTTGTGATCTGTAATTGAATCATAATGTACAAGTTATTTCTGCAGATCCGTGTTCGGTACAGCTGCTTAATTTTGGAAACTTAGTTATCTAGTTCTATTCTAGAAGCGTACAAGAAAAAATCATCGTCTCAGCCCTTATTTTATAGATACCCCTTTTCGGGTGTACTAATTTGGGTATGTTTGAATGTAACCAGTTATATCTGAGGAACTGTGCTCTCGACAGCTACCAAATTTTGGAAACTTATATCTACTTGTATTCTACAAGCCTACAAAAAATTATTTGTCTCGCCCCTTTATTTTACAGAATTATGACCCTTTTTTTACCCCTCGGTCATTTTGGCCTCGGGGTATTGTCGTCGCCATGTATGTCCGTACATACGTACCGCCGTCCATCCGCTACCACATTTTACGCAAAACCGCTTGAGACACAACCACCAAATTTTGAACTCTTATTTATCTAGTGCTAAATCAGACGCCTATCGAAATTGGCTCCCCTCGGCCCATATTTTACAGAGTTATGCCCCGTTACAGATATATTAATATCTATTTTGTCCCCTTTACAGATATATTAATTTCTATTTTGTCCTACATGTATATGCTTGATTGTAACCAACTATATCTGCAGGACATACACTGATCTGTTGATACATCCATACACTACAAATTGTAAATTACTGTTAATAGCTTGATCATCTCACATAGTACTATCTCTTCCCCAGTTCACACTACACATGGATGTCAATCACTTGGGGAAAGTGGAGGGATTTTGATTAGATCAATCTTATGTTTAATAACAGCATCTTGAAGTAGTTAATTTGTGCAAAATATCTATTTAGAGGTGAAAACAGTACACTTTTTTCACGGGAAACCTATGAAGCCAGTCCAGAACCAAGGTAAACTTTATCCCAAAATATTGACTGTGTCAAAAGTTTGTTGTTGCCTAAAAACGGTTTTGGTTCTTGGGGCCCCCATCACAAAATAAAAAGCATATCATTTTCCTGTGAACTGCCGCCGATTTTGTTTCTTTTGAATGTGTTGGGCCGTTGGTAATATGATTTTTCTTAAGAAAAACAAAGCATACTCCATTAGAGTGAGAAATAAAATAGCTAATTCACACAACTTCGTTTTGGTCTCGCATAGAATCCCCCAGTCTTGTGCCTCATGAAACGGACATGTCTAATGTCTGAGATGCCCAGGTCAATATATTTAAATACAGATAATTTCATTAGCTCGTTTAAATGGGGCGGACATGTGACTTGATGCTTTGGGAATAACTTCCTATCAGGATTTCTCTCTCCAGATAGGTGGCGCTGTGTGAAATACACACCGAATCATAGCGATAAGCTTAGAGTAGTGTTAAATGAAACGTGAAATGCTCTATAGCATGCTAAGATGCCAGTGAACAGTGGCGGCGGAAGCAATTTCAGATTGCCCCGACCAACGATCACAGCACAATTAGGTGAAGGTCCAGGGACCACCTAGGTCCCGGAAGCTCCGGGGTCCTAGATTGCAGGAGATGCATTCTGAGCAATTTCCGGCACATAAAATACCATATTAATGCTCGATAAAATGTTGAAAATGTGGGTTCAAATAAAGCATTTGCAAAGTCTATTTATCACTGAAAATCAGGTTCCACTTTCCTGTCATCACCGCACACAAGAAACCCAGCGGTGTGCTTTATCGACGAGATTCCAAGATTAAATGATTATAGGCCTAGAGATTTATTTGACTGTACACTTAAAATGTAGATGGCGCTGCTGACGGTTAAATATTACAGGTCAGCAGTATCATCTGCCCATTTTAATAATAATGCTGACTGTTAAATATTACAGGTCAGCAGCGCCATGTGGACATTTAATAAGTGTGCAGTCGATGGCGCTGTTAGACAGAAATATATGTAAGTTACAATACATACGGTACAAATCATGGTTCAATTCGCTCTGAAACGGTGTAGGTCTAGATATTTTGTAAATCTTGAATTATGTAATGCCAGTGATGTTTAGTAATTCAGAATGCTGGAATTATTGCCCCGACCATGGTCGGGGTGGTTCCGCCGCCCCTGGTGAATATCATCTTCACATTTCAAGCTAAGTACTACACTAACGTGCCGTCATTTACCTTGACTTAGTGAATTGGGTAAATTGTGCAAACTGTAAAATGCACTTGATGGGATACAGCCAATCAAGGTATGAGCTTGCCAACTCCGTGCAGCGAGGAATTTCTTAGATGTCTCTGTGATTTCCAAATATGGCAAGTGGTGGTTGTATTGATTTTCAAATGGGAAATGTCATTTCTTCGAATACGGTAATTCCCCTAATAATTCGATCACCGGAAGTGCAGCAAAAATGGCTTGTATATGGAAATATTCTTCATGGCACCAGCTATAAAGTGTCAAATTTTGTCATCATATAACTTGTCTCCAATTTGGATGAAGAATGGTATTGTTACTTTTTCTCTGTGTTTGAATAACAGTGATGAAAAGTGAACTTCCTGTGATTGAATTATTAGGAGAATTACCATAGCCAATCAAATTTGAAAATTAAAGAGGCTGCCACACAGTTATACTCTCCTAATATGGATCACGAAATATTTGTAGTGCTATGACATCACCAAACCCTATTCTGACTTGAAAATGTGTTCTGTTCAGCCAAGGCAAGTTAACATGTGTGGTGTTTGACTTGGGTAAAATTGGGTAAACCGACCACCCTCTAAATACAGACATTATCCATAATCTCACTACTTAAATGTAAAGTACTTTGAACCTTGATAAACCAGAACCCTGTCAAGCCCTGAAGTTTATATGTTTACTAAGGAAAACATTCAATTTTTTTAAATGAAAACTCAATTCCGGTAAAAGCTGGAACACGTAATTCAAGCAAAGAATGGCGAAAAAACAGACATCGACTCACGCCAAAAGGGGTTTCCAAATTCAGCCGAAAATCATTGCCGTTTTCGACTTCACGTTCGTCAGCGAATCGATTGAAGTATTCCTCAGAATACCCACACTGCAAGATGAGAGCCGTCAGAGTCTATACGGCTAGTACATGGACAATTTCTCTGTGAATATCGGCCCGAAATATTGCTCGTCACTGCATAATTTCCAAATTCGTCGTTAAGTGAAAGTGACATCTAGAAGTTTGCCAAGATGAGATATCTTGCCAACCTTACTAGTTTAATCCTGCTGCATATTCTCGAAATCGTAGGAAAGATTTAGGCAAGTTAACCGTTTTTTGTGGGTTTTTTCCTCACACCAACACACGTGTTGCTGTTGTTATAAAGTACCGTAAATGGAGTTGTAATAATCGGATTATTTAGCGGCGACATTATAAAAGTAAAATGGACAAACTGTGAGTGTCAATTCAGAAATCATAAATGGAGTGAATAAAATCCAAGAGATTAACTCCTAACAGTCAGTGGGTGAAACCACTTTGTTTACTTCAACTCAAAGCTTTAATTCATAATTTCAGTAAATGTCACAGGGGCTAATTCTCAGGGAAATTATTATTTATACTGGTAAACTGATTTCAATTAGTGGCCTAAAAAATAATTTGATGACAATGGTGGAATATTTTTCATTTTTTATAGACTGGTAATTTTGTGTATTAAATGTTGCAATGTAACTGGAGTATTTTTTGTAGACATCCACAATCTAACATTAATGTGCTGAAAATAGATGGCAAGATCGTGGTCAATCAAGAACATAAAAATGAACATATTAAATGATCTGTTTCTTTATTTTCACAATTCAAATACATAGCGGAATTGGCAGGCTCCATTGATGATCATATGGAAATTTGTTATACATATTCCTTATGGCATGTATGGTGGTTGCAAAATTACAAAATTTAATAAACTCCATGAAAGTCTGTCCGTCGTCGACAAAAACGTAAAAATACTCAATTCAGGTGTAAAAAATACTGAATTTTCACTACCCGGTGGGCAAACCCGTCATTAAAGACACATACAATAGGTGACTACATGTGGGGAACCCTTTAACCAAGGAGTGAAAAGGGCCAAGTATATTGCACGCAAAGTGTTGCCGATTGAAGTTGTCTTAAATGACGGGTCTGCCCTCCGGTGGCAATAATTTAGACTTCTATGCAACCCTGTTCCGATAAAACAATACTTTATACACCATTTTCTCCTCCATGCTCACTGAAAATAATGAAACCCATCTTCTAAGTTAAATCTTGCACTTGGAATCCATTCTAAACTTTCCATGGGTAGTTTATTTAAGCATTCTCACAGCTTTCCTGAACCGAGAAGACAAATTTTCCGCCATGTTTAAATTCTTCAGCCAATGAAAATCCACTACCACTACATTCTCCATGTTCGGGGACGGTCTGCAGCTAGAAGATTTTGCTGGTTAAACTGGCAGACCCTACATTCAATATTATAAAATATCGTGTAGGGGCTGTGTGTCGGACTAGTTATAAGAAAATAATGGGGTCATTCGCATCCAAGGACCCCCCTAGCGACACACTTGGGTGTACATTCTGTCTGAATAGTTGCTGATTGACAGCCAATGTACAAGAGATGGATTAAAACTGTGGACCAGCTTTTCATGAAGCAGTCAAAATCCTTCTATTTTTACCTTCAATAGGGCCCAACATGAATATAAAAGACAGGTCTGGTAATATATGAATAAAATCTGTCGCTAAACCTTTTTCCACACTTCGGTATTTAGTAATGTATTAATCAAGTACATGTAATATAAAACAACTCGCATCATAATTTTTTATCTGGATATTATTATTATTTGTGCAGCTGGTAGAACGCTTGGAGAAAGTGGATTTGGAGACGGAACCAGAAGAATTCCCCTTTCGTTTCGAAGACTGGACGGACCAGAGGGAGGATACTATGGCGCATTACAGGAGGCTGTAAGTACATGTAGACTTACTATGTCAAAGTTTCGTTGTTTCATTAAGGATATCTGCTGGTGATTTGGGGCATTGGCGGCCATTTTGACTGCTTTTTATACGCCCGCCCAAAAGGCAGACGTATTATGTGATGGCGGTTTCCGTCCGTCTGTCCATCTGTCCGTCCGTCCGTTTGTCCGGTTCTCGTATCCGGTCTATATCCGGGACAGTTTCCTATCCACAGCTCCAATTTTTGGTGAGTGGATACCCTACGGGGAGACGATGTGTCGCGTACCAAAATGAAGGTCGAGGTCACAGGTCAAAGGTCACGGGCCTAAAAAACAGGAAATCACTGAAGTGTTCGTGTCCAGTCTATATCTGTGAACGTTTTCTATCCACAGTTGCAATTTTTTGTGAGTGGATACGCCAGGTGGAGACGATGTGTCGCGTACCAAAATTGAGGTCGAGGTCAGAGGTCAAAGGTCACTGTTGCCAAAAATCAGGAAATCATTGATCGTTGACAGTTTTCTATCTACAGTTCTAATTTTTGGTGAGTGGATGCCCTAGGGGGGACGATGTGTTGCATATTAAATGTAGGTCAAGGTCAGAGGTCAAAGGTCAGTGTGATCGAAAAATCAGGAAATCGTTAAAAATTTCTAATTTTTTGTGAGTGGATTCAATAGGCGGAAATGAAGTGATGCATACCAAAAATTAGGTCAAGGTCAAAGGTCACTGACCCCAAAATTAGGAAATTTTTAAAAATAACATTTTTTGTGTCAGTAGATACATTAGGGGGACACAATGTGTCACATACCAAAATGTAGGTCAAGGTCAAAAGTCAAGGTCACTGTGACCCCAAAATCGTGAAATTTTCAAAAATCATGATTTTTTGTGTCCATTGAGAAATTGAGGGGAGACGGTTTGTCATGTACCAAAATTTAGGCCAAGGTCAAAGGTCAAGGTCACTGTGACCCCAAAATCAGGAAATCATTAAAAATCAAGATTTTTTGTGTGCATTGATAGATTGAGAGAAGACGATGTGTTGTGTACCAAAATTGAGGTCAAGGTCAAAGGTCAAGGTCACTGTGACCCCAAAATCAAGAAATCATTAAAAGTCACATTTTCATATGCCTGTTGAAGACGAGGTCATGTAATGCGATGTTGCGTTCTGTCCATTCATCCATTAACATTTGTTGTCCATGTGATAGCTCTAGTTTCAAGATATGGATTGGTACCAAACTTTGAGTATACCGTACTCGCATGGCAAAGTGGAGCCATACATATGACATCAATTTGTCAAAGGTCTAGGTTGCAGTCCCCCAAAACTGAATCAAGCTTAGCTGACTAAATGTGTTGGAATATTGTTGGAATATTCGAAGTTCTTTCCACTGCATTTATATGGTATTGCCCTGTGAAGTTGTCTCCCATGTTTGAAACACTTCATTTAGTTCAACTGTTGTGAAATAAAAACCATACATTTACTAATTTAACGGGGAGAGGAATCCTTTATGAACTTCACACCTGTTTATTAACTCAAGAACAAAGGTTTACTTCATCACTTTCTTCTCCCTTCATGAAAAATTCTCTCTTCTGAAAGGAATCCATTTGCAGGAAAACTACTATTTTCTTGTGTTTGACTATTGTCGATATCAGTGTGGGATATGTGAGCTCTCAGCTCTTGCTTCAAGGTCAACTAGTTACCAAGAGTTAAGCTCATTTTAGTTTATCATTCAATATAAGATGTGATATATGTTACATTCTCATAAGCAAAAAATTGTAGACCGTTCTCTGGATTGCTAATTGGAATCAAGGCTATTAAACAACCTTGAAATTTGAACCAATGTAATTCCAGATATACGGGCGTATATTGAAGCCCCTTGGGCTCTTGTTTCTATTAGGTTATCTGCCTTTCCAAGGCTAAGAGATAGGTAATTCCTTTAAAATCTTTCTAGCTGAGAATTTTGCGCAGCAACATCCATCCAATTTTGACAGACATTGTGATTATCTGCAATCAGATAGAATATAAGAAAAATACTGTTTATATGAATTTCTCATGAATATGCTTCAAGACCAGGGCTATTATGTTTTCTCGGTTATCAGATGGAGCATGGGTCAGACAACTTAACATTGTCTACAGTTAAAAAATGTACACGAACCTATACATTTTTCTTTGTTTTTCCTCATATTACAGAATTACGAATGCAACAACACACATTATTCCAAAAGTTAATTACTTTGATTCACCACCAGCAGGCATCCTTAACACTGATGCAGTCAGCCTTCAAATTTGTAGTTATCTGAGGTGATGATAGTTGAGAATGACGAATCTTGCATGGCAAATTGGTGTCCGCAAATAATCTTGTCAAGATAACATAAACCAAGGGCGTCGTTAGGGGGGAGGGTCGTTGGGTGCGGGGGAGGGTCGTTGGGTGTGAACGACCCCCTCTTAGCACTGAACCGTATGTTATTTTCCTATGTTGGCTGTCACAGTCCTGGGCTCTCTAATTATTAAGCATATGAAATCACCCTCCTCTCAAGAAATCCTGACGCAGGGCTTCGTGTTTAGAATTAAGGACGCGAGCTTAAAATAGCCCACGTCAAAATATTTAGGTGAGGGTATTTGAAAGTCAGGCGAGTGGTTGCAATATAATACAATATAAAATGTGACAGTTTACGTGAGCTAAAAATCACTCTCGTGACATGAATTTACGCAAGTGTTTGCGTGCAGGTGAGCTATCACTCACGCTAAACACGTAACGACAGTGATGACGCCCATGTAAACTGGGCCTCCTAGGATATAAATCTAAAAAGGCATGCCATTCATGACTTGTTCATTCTTTATCTAATTTCGGACTTGCAATGCGAGTTTCATCATATCAACTATCCAAACCAAGAGAACCCCTGATCAGACTGCTTCGTCAATGTGTCTCTTTTGTAACTAGTGGAGCGAATGGATGCGGAAATGAAAATAATGCCTGTGCCAATCTAGGTAAACCAAGATGGTAAATCAGGGGAATACCATCTAGACGTAACGCTATGAAAATTTTGTGCGAAATGTTTGCCGATATTCTGCGAGATCCCATAATAAGCCAATCACGACCATTTCTGACTTTTCTCTCTGACAATGATTGACGTTTACTTCATGGAGATTAACATCTCGCGCGGCACAATCTTTTGATATTTTCTACCCCCAAACAAAGCCAGACTTTTCGGCGGGAGTAAGCTCTTTGATCGTCACGGATCTGTCTGGAAATGATGCCATATTATTTGGATACTGTTTCCCGATAATTACCCCTCAGCCCATAGGGCTGTGGGGTCTTGTCGTTGCCATGTACATGTACGTACGTCCGGTCGTCAAGTCCGTCACCATGTTCTTGTCCGCTGAATATCTGCAGATCTATGAAGTCGGGCTTGACCAAACTTTGGTGAGAGCTTCCTGAATGTTGACTGATGAAATGATTAGATTTTCAGATGGCTATGATGATTTCATGATTTTTAATTATTTTTTTTTATTATTTATTGATGGCTCAGATTTTGCACTGTTAACTATGCCCATCAACATGTTCTTGTCCGCTGAATATCTGCAGATCTATCAAGTCGGGCCTGGCGAAACTTTGGTGAGAGCTACCTGAATGTTTACTGATGAAATGATTAGATTTTCAGATGGCTATGATGATTTCATGATTTTTAATTATTTTTTTTTATTATTTATTGATGGCTCAGATTTTGCACTGTTAACTATGCCCATCAACATGTTCTTGTCCGCTGAATATCTGCAGATCTATCAAGTCGGGCCTGACGAAACTTTGGTGAGAGCTACCTGAATGTTTACTGATGAAATGATTAGATTTTCAGATGGCTATGATGATTTCATGATTTTTTATTTTTTTTTTTTTTTTATTATTTATTGATGGCTCATCTTTTGCACTGTTATCTATGCTCATCGGGAAGCCTTTGTTGCGTGTTTCATTGTGACTTTTGAAGGTTCCCTGATACAAGAAAGTCTGGTCCATTCAAGATTCAATTTATTTCCATTTATTCCCCTTTTATTTCCCATTTATCTGGGAGCTTACATGCTACACTTGTTCAACCTATGCACTACCCTCGGAAGGATTTCCCCACCCTTGGGGCACTAAATGTTATTGGACTTTTTCCTATCCACAGCTTCTCAGCTTCATGTAATATGTATGAGATGCAGTGTACATTGTTTTTTGACACACACATGCAGAATCACCTAAAATTTATTCTTTCATTGTAATAACTAACAGGTTGGGGACATTATTTTATTTCAGAAGTACAAGAGGAAATAACCGGCGCGGGGTTCTCGCAGCATCGAACCCCTGTTAGGTTTGAATTTCGCGTCGCCTTAAATGAAGAACAACATTTTTCTTCAATTTTGCTATTAAATCATTCTAATCCACATCATACGATTTATCCTAAAGCTTTTGCACAAAACATATTTTATTTCAGAAGTATAATATGAAATAACTGGCAGGGAATCCCTGCAGTATCGAACCCCTGTTAGTTTGAATTTCGCGTCGCCTTAAATGAAGGACAACATTTTTCTTCAATTTTGCTGTTAAATCATTGTATTCTACATCATATGATTTATCCTAAAACTTTTGCATGAACCATATTTGTGTCCACACATTTAACTGGTACAACATAATGCTTCAATTTTTGTCACCAAACATGTGACTGTACCTTGGAAATTATTTAAAACGAGTGATTAGGAGAGCCCATTTTAGCTGACTCTGTGCAATTTTGAACCAGTTTGCATACCTGAAGCTTATGCCCCCCCCCCCCCTCCCACCCAAATAATGATAATGGTGGGCTTGTGTCAATCATTGTGATTCTATGCCATTAACTTATCACACTTGTGCAATGCATAAATTGCCACTGATAAAGCTACACTTTCTTGCATGCTGTAATCCCAGCACACCACTCACGTGAAAACGAAGTCTATTATATACATTACAGAAACCACACAAACTGTATCCGTAAGGCTGTATCCAGGGATTTTTTGCTGGTTCCGATTCCAAACTCCCAGTTCCTTTTCGTAATTCATTATTGACGGTCCAATTTTTTTAGTGAATTTAGGCACAAAGAGCCTGCGATCAATCACAAAACAGAGGTTTATTAACATGAAATTCAATACCCAGCTATGCAATGGGATCGATATTGAGGCTTCCAGAAGCTTTTTGTAGCAGTATTTCCTTCAGAAATCCTTTCAAATTGAACAACAACAACAACAACAACAACAACAACAGTTTCGTTTTTTGTTTCATTTGAGTTTTGGGCGCCCATAAGTTTCCCGGAACTAAAAAAAAAACACAGGCTGAGGGGTCCACGCACCTTTTAGGTGCTTGCCTGCAATTCATGTTGGTTTAGCAAATTAAAAAAAAAAATCTAGAAAAATTAGAAAATATTATTAAAAAATAAAAAAAATATGGGGGGTGGGTATGCCTCCAATGTTAAAATCCCTATGATAGAGTTTTGCGTTTAGCTGAAGTGCACATGTACATCTGTACTTAGAAAGTTTGTTGCAGTTGTCAGCTGTCATTGGATGATTATGAAACTTGGTATACATGTTTCTTATGATTAGAGGATGTACCTGTGCTATTTTTGAGAAGAGATATTATTTTTTGTCCAAATTATGGCAAATGAATGAGTTTTCTGTTTAGGTAAATTGTACATGTAGGCCTCTATATGTATACCTGTACATGTACATGGTGAGTTTGCTGCAGTTGTCAGCTCTCATTGGATGATTACAAAACTTGGTACACATGTTTCTTATGATTAGAGAATGTACCTGTGCTATTTTTGAGATGAAATATTAATATTTCTGCAAATTATGGAGTTTTGCGTTTAGCTGAAGTGCACATGTACATCTGTACACCACAGTTTGCTACAGTTGTCAGCTGTCATTGAATGATTATGAAACTTGGTACACATGTTTCTTATGATTAGAAGATGTACCTGTGCTATTTAGGAGATGAAATATTAATTTTTGTTCATACTTAGGGTTTTGTCTAAGTAATCTGTAATCTACACCTGTACATGTACATGGAAAGTTTTCTGAAGCTGTCAGCTTTCATTGGATGAGTTTGACACTTGCTACCCAAGTTCAATATGATTCGACGATGTGCATGTGCTATTTAAGAAATATGACATTAAATATGAATTTTTGTCCTAATTATTGCATTTTAGACTTTGTACCTTTCCATTGATAAGGTTTTTGTTGGGCAAAAATTTACATGTAGATCTGTACATGGAAAGTTTGTTGAACCTTTCGTGGGATGATTATAAAACTTGGTGGACATGTTTTACTAGGTCATAGCTCTCCCGCAGTAATCCCACACGGGACTGACCTATCCAGCAGTAATCCCATTTGGGACTGGCCTATCCAGCAGTAATCTCACACAGCACTGACCTATCCAGCAGTAATCCCAAATGGCACTGGCCTATCCAGCAGTAATGCCACACGGGACTGACCTTTCCAGCAGTAATCCCAGACCGGACTGGCCTATCCAGCAGTAATCCCACATGGGACTGGCCTATCCAGCAGTAATTCCACACAGGACTGGCCTATGCAGCAGTAATCTCACATGGGACTGACCTATCCAGAAGTAATACTAATATGACACTGGACTGCAATATGCAGCAGTAATCCCACATGGCACTGACCTATCCAGCCATAATTCTACATGGGTCTGACCTATCCCGCCGTAATCCCACACAGGTTTAGCCTATCCAGCAGTAATCTCACATGGGACTGACCTCCCCAGCCATAATCCCACACAGGATTGCGGTATGCAGCAGTAATCCCACACTGGACTGCCTATGCAGCAGTAATCCCACACGGGACTGTCCCATCCAGCATTAATCCCATACGAGACTCATCTATCCAGCAGTAATCCCAGACAGACTGGCCTATCCAGCAGTAATCCCACTTGGGACTGGACTATCCAGCAGTAATCCCACAGGGGACTGGTCTATCCATCAGTAATAACACATGGGACTGGTCCACCCAGCAGTAATCCTACACAGGACTGGCCTATCCAGCAGTAATCTCACATGGGACTGACCTACAGTAATCTCACACTGGACTGCTCTATGCACCAGTAATCCGACGGCACTGACCTATCCATCCTACATGGGATTAACTTGTATACCAGTAATCCCACATGGGGCTGATGTTATTGTCTGTCCCAGATAATCTATTCCAGACATTATTGTCTGTACCACATCACCTATTCCAGACCTTATTGTTTGCTCTACATGTATGCTTTCAATACTGCTGCACCTTCGGCGGATGACCTCGCAAGGCGAGATGTTAGGGTTCTCAGAACGCTTGTTTTGTTTCATTTTGAGTTTTGGGCGCCCTCACGTTTTCCGGAACTAAATTGGCTCTAGATGCAGCCCTGATCCTACTTGACAAGAAGAAAAAAAAACAGGCTGAGGGGTCCACGCACCTTTTAGGTGCTTTTCATGTTTTTGTATATTAGTCCACTTGCTACCGTGTGTAATTACTGTGGGCGTGATTTCAACAAGCTAGCCCCTCTGATTGGCTAACAAATGTAGTTTCAGATTTGCATGGGATTTACATGTATATAGGGCGGAATTCAGATATAATATTCCGTGATATTATATCTGAGTTTACTGAGATTGTGCCTGTGGATGACATTTGAGTTCGTAATGCCACTCATTAATTTGAATACTGAACACCTGCATCCATGAGAGCATGTCATGACTAATGCATAAGGTTCGGTAAAGTGGCAAAGCATTTGAAAGCAGAATGCCTCAAGTGAATATGCTTCCTGACAGAGCTTTCAGAAGATAAATGGCATACCGTTAATTTTTGTCAAACGATTGCTTCTATTTTCTCGCGACATATCACTTTTGCGGAGTTTGAGAATACTCCAATCCAGCCTAGCTTTTTGAGGCTGATGACATCTTTCAACGTTTCCTTGAGTTACATACACACAGCCAGGGAGTATTTTTGATACCAGTATCTGCGCCCAAACTCGCGCCCACAAATACTGTCAAACAAAATTGAAAGCCGGCTAAAATCTAAATCAGAACCATTTAAAATCACTCTAATGGTCTTATTTTCATTATTTATTGAAGAAGTAACTGATTATTTTCTGTGTACAGCATGTGGAAACACTAAATCTTCCAACTCGCATCACGCTTCTTGACTAAATCCATGCAGGCCGCCATTTTAGCCTGTTTTAAGCCTACTGCGCATCGGTTTTGTGCAGTGTCCCCAAAAAATTCCTAGGTTAGTCCCTGACAGCAAGGAAATGATGAAGCAGCATCAGGGCTCTTACAAGACTGTGCAAGTCTGATGTGTTCATTCTAATATTTATTCCTTCCACCTTACAGTTATGGGGATGAATGGCAGATGAAAAACCTGTTCCGCCAATGTTTACCGTGGGATGCCCCAGAGCTTCTCCTCAAAGATTCAGACTTGCAAGCTCACATACACGTTGTTCAACAGGTAGGTCAGCGATAACCAGTTGTGCATAAGTGTCCTAGAGTTAGGTCAGCCAGACCCAGTTGTGTATAAGTGTCCTAAAGTTAGGTCAGTCATATTCAGTTATGCATGATTGTCCCAGAGGCAGGTCTCGTGTGTTTAATCGTCCTAGAGGTAGGTCAGCCATACCCTGTTGTGCATTATTGTCCTGAAGGTACATGTAGATCAGTCATGCCCTGTTGTGCATAATTGTCCTCGGTCAGCCATACCCAATTGTGCATGATTGTCCTAGAGGTAAGTTAACCATACCCAGTCGTGCATAATTGTCATAAAGGCAGGTCAACCCATACCCAGTTGTGCATAATTATCATAGAGGTAGGTCAGCCATCCCCAGTTGTGCATAATTGTCCCAAAGGCAGGTCAACCATACCCAGTTGTGCATAATTGTCCTAGAGGTAGGTCAGACCCAGTTGTGTATAATTGTAGAGGTGGGTCAGCCATCCCCAGTTGTGCATAATTGTCCCAAAGGCAGGTCAATCATACCCAGTTGTGCATAATTGTCCTAGAGGTAGGTCAGACCCAGTTGTGCATAGTTGTCACAGAGGTAGGTCAGCCATCCTCAGTTGTGCATAATGGTCCCATGTCAGGTCAACCATACTCAGCTGTGCATAATTGTCCTAGAGGTAGGTCTGCCCCATCCCTAGGCGTATTCTATGATAAAGCATACCAAAATCTGTAATAACAAAAATCACGTTGGCAACTTTTCAAATGATGATGAGTCGACCTTACTAAGAAAAACAAAATGAATCCGCTGTATTACCATTACATACTTGTCATTATCTAACCACTACTGACTCCTCAAGCTAGTAAGAAAATTAGGGCAAATGGGAATAATAAGATGTGAAAGTGAAATAAAATTGGTGTCTAATGTCAGATCTGTGGAGGTAGATGACGTTAGAAAAACTCAAACACCATTTTTTAGTCCAAGAGACCGACACAGGTTCATAGAGATTGTAGGGATAAGAGTACCCATTGCAAACAAGCTGGGACACAAAAATAACCTAATCTTGTAATGAATAAACATACTTTTGAGCACCAGGAAATTGTTGCTAACGTCATTTGTGTTGCTAACATCACTTTCGGTTAATGCCATTCTTTTAGATTTCAAAGCAGACCTGTGACAGACCGCTGATCTCAAAATGTCCAAGGGAATGAGTAATGTGAATATCATGAAGGATTCAGATCAAGCTGAAATGTTTAATGGATTTAGAACACCAAAACTGTCTCTAACGTCATTTGACAGAACATTAGCTACACCTTATTATTATACGCCCGTCAAAAGGCGGACGTATTATGTGATGGCGGTTTCCGTCCGTCTGTCCGTCCCTCGTGTCCGATCTCTTATCTGGAACAGTTTTCTATCCACAGTTCCAATTCTTGGTCAGTGGATACCTTACGGAGAGACGATGTGTCGCGTACCAAAATGAAGGTCGAGGTCAGAGGTCAAAGGTCACTGGCCTGAAAAACAGGAAATCACTAAAGTGTTCGTGTCCAGTCTATATCTGAACGTTTTCTATCCACAGTCCAAATTTTTTGTGAGTGGATATGCTAGGTGGAGACGTGTCGTGTAGCAAAGTCGAGGTCAGAGGTCAAAGGTCACTGTTGCCTAAAATCAGAAAATCATTAATCATTGCCTTTTTAGCCCTCGGCCAATTTTGGCCATGGGGTATTGTCGTCATCTTGTACGTCCATACGTCCGTACGTGAGCGAGATAGCCGGAAAACGGTTCCACTGATGAATTCCAAATTTGGTATCAAGTCAAGGACCAGAAGCCTATTGACTTAGGACCTGATTGGGTGGAAACCTTGGCGGCCATATTTAATTTTATGCAAAATGGATAATGATCCATATCTCGGAAACCGTTCAACTGTTCAATACGAAAGTTGGTATACATCATCGATACATCAAGCAACTTTCAATGAATTACCAAACTAGCTTTTCTGATTAGCTGGAAACCCTGGAGGCCATCTTTAATTTATGCGAAATCGATAATTATACATATCTCTGTTATCATTCAATTGTTTTATATGAAGTTGGTATACATCATCGATACATCCAGATACTTTGAATCGGGACCTGATTGACCGAAAAACCTTGGCGGCCATCTTTAATTTATGTAAATGTACAAAACATGCCAGATACTATTATGGTATACATTTCAGTTAACCCACGAACACTAATCATACCCTGATTTCAGATAATTAGGCATGATATGTACGGTAATTAGTGACTGATAGGTACCTAAAGCTTCATTATTTAAGCAGACTGATAATTAGGCAACAATTTGGTGTAAGACTCACAAAATATAATTGACAAAGGATCTGCTGCAAGTTGTATTGTTAGTCTTTTGTCCAGGATATTACCTTTTCAATGGGAGGTCTTACACCAAAGCCTTGCCGATAATTAATTGTCCATCCCAGTCATTTGATATTAGAGAAAGTCATTGAAATTGCAAAATCACATCAAACATTTTTATAAAACTTCATAGTATATTTGCAAAATAAATCTAGAAGTTGATGACATTCAATAATATGTACTGACTAAAATAAACCTAGTTCATTTTAAATTTGGAAAAATCAGGAAATCATTAAAAATTGCTAATTTGATTCAATAGGGGAAAATGAAGTGCTGCACACCAAAAATTAGGTCAAGGTGGAAGGTCAAAGGTCACTGTGACCCCAAAATCAGGAAATTATTAAAAATAACATTTATTTTTGTGTCCGATACATTAGGGGGACACGATGTGTCACATACCGAAATGTAGGTCAAAGGTCAAAGATCAAGGTCACTGTGACCTCAAAATTTCTTTGTGTCCATTGAGGAATTACGGGGAGACAGTTTGTCATGTACCAAAATTTATGTCCAGGTCAATTGTCAAGGTCGCAGTGTGACCCCAGAATCAAGAAATCTTTAAAAAAAAATTTGTTGTGTCAGTAGATACATTAGGAGGACATGTGTTATGTACCAAAATGTAGGTCAAGGCTGAATGTCAAGGTCACTGTGACCCCCAAAATCATGAAATTCATAAAATCATGATTTTTTTGTGTCCATTGATACATTGATCGTGTAATGTGATGTTGCATTCTGTCCATTCGTGCATTAACATTTGTTGTCCATGCAATATCTCTAGTTTCAAGGTATGGATTGGTATCAAACTTTGAGTATAACTTACTCGCATGGCAAAGAGGATCAATACATTTTGAGATCAATTTGTCAAAGGTCAAGGTCACAGTCCCCCAAAACTGATGGCATTTGTTCTGTGAAGCTATCTTCCATGTTTGAAACAGCTACATTTAATTAAACTGTTGTGAAATAAAAAACATACATTTACTAATTTAATGGGGGGAGGGGTCCTTTATGAACTTCATATCTGTATATAACTCAAGAACAAAAGTTTACTTCATCACTTTCTTCTTCATGCACGAAAAATTCTCTCGCCCATAAGGAATCCATTTGCAGGAAAACTACTATTTTCTTGTGTTGTTGATTTCAGTGTGGGATATGTGAGCTCTCAGCTCTTGTTTCAAGGTCAGCTAGTTACCAAGAGTTAAGCCCATTTTAATTTATCATTCGATAGTATAAGATGTGATACATATTACATTCTCAGAAGCACAAAATCGTAGACCTTTCTCTGGATTGCTAGCTACCAATTGGAATCAAGGCTAATAAACAACCTTGCAATTTGGACCAGTGTAATTCCAGATATACGGGCGTATATTGAAGACCCTTGGGCTCTTGTTGTTCTCAAAATTCATAAATGAATTTTGCTTTAATATCTCATTATGCTTTCAACCCATTGTGGGTTTTGTTGTGATAATTGTATACAGTTTGGAATTATTAGCTTCTACAAACAAGAACTAAAAACAACGAGAGATCCTGAAGGATCTTGGCGCCCACCATTGTCCGATAATTGTAAGCTGATGACAAGAGGATCTTTTTGTTCATTGTTACTAAGAATAAACGAATGATTTGTAATTTTGTTTGCAGAATTTCGAATTTGAGCGAAAAGATCAAAAAAGGGACCCTGGAAAACACCAAGATATTATCTTTCTAAGTTTCAGGAGTTTCAAGATTTCTAGAAACTGTACTTGATGTCGGTGGTTATAGTACAAGTGAAATGAGCACAGTTAGTCTGAAAGTGAATGTCCAGAGGATCCCTCATCTTCATTTCGTAGTAATTTTTTTTTTTTCGCACGTGTCATCATTGGGTACTGGAAGCGAAGACAAATCTCTTTGACACTTTCGCATGAGCTATGAAACATACTTAAGATTTTATAATTAGGAATGAATGCTAATTCTGTTCTGTTTACTGGGCTAGTTTGAGTTATCTCTTTTAAGATACCATGCTCGAAAATAGTAAGATGGTACAAAACTTAATACTGAAGGGATCCGGTCTGTGCAGTAAAGTTGAAACTTTGAAAGTGTCTGAATCCTGATTATCTCTCTTGGATCGAAACACACAGTAATTTACAGTTGTCGAGTTGTGACGTGTCACAAGAGTAACGTCCCTTTGTGTAAATTTGAAGAAATACATTTTAATTCGGAGTCATTTGAACTCCTTGATATAGAAGGTGAAGGTATTGATATTCTCTATAGTCAATATATAGAATATGCCCCACCATTTGATCCGCCTACTCTTGTGATGCAACGTCACAACTCGGGAATACCGTATTAATTTGAAGCCTAACTTTTCGAATCTGACCAAAAAAGGTATCTTGCACAACTAGGCCCCATGTGGGACCTGTGTACCAAATTTCAGAAAGATCCATGAAGTATTTCCTGAGAATTCATGATAACAATGTTTCAAGGGGAAATTCAAGATGACCATCTGGCGGCCATATTGGATTTTCAAATCGGACCAAAAAAGGTATCTTGCACAACTAGACCCCAAGGGGAACCTGTGTACCAAATTCAAGAAAGATACACGCAGTACTTCCTGAGAAATCATGATAAAGTTTCATGGTGAAATCCAAGATGGCCGCCTGGTGGCCATATTGGATTTTGGAATCGGGGACAGGAAAGGAATCTTGCACAAAACTAGACACCAAGGGAAACCAGTGTACCAAATTTGAGAAAGATCCATGCAGTAGTTCCTGAGAAATCGCAATAACAAAGTTTCATGGGGAAATCCAAGATGGCTGTCTGGTGGCCATATTGGATTTTGGAATCGGGACAGGAAAGGTATCTTGCACAAGTAGACCATAAGGGGAACCTGTATAACAAATTTGAGAAAGATCCATGAAATAATTCCTGAGACATCGCGATAACAAGGTTTCATCGGGAAATCCAAGATGGCCGCCTTGTGGCCATATTGCATTTTCGAATCGGACCAGAAAAGGTATCTTGCACAACTAGACCCCAATGGGAACCTGTGTACCAAATTTGAGAAAGATCCATGCAGTAGTTCCTGAGAAATCGCGATAACAAGATTTCCTGGCGAAATCCAAGATGGCCGCCCTGTGGCCAAATTGGATTTTTGAATCGGACCAGAAAAGGTATCTTGCACAACTACACCCCAAGGGGAACCTGTGTACCAAATTTGAGAAAGATTCATGCAGTAGTTCCTGAGAAATCGCGATAACAAGAATTGTTTACGGACCGACTGACGACGGACCACGGACGAAAAGCGATTTGAACAGCCCACCATCTGGTGATGGTGGGCTAAAAATGCGAGTCTGTCATCGATGGCAGATGAAAATAGTAGATAGGTTGTATGCTTTATAGTGGAATATGCCCATACCCTGTTGTGCATAATTGTCCAAGAGGTAGATCAACCATACCTAGATGTACATAATTGTCGTAGAGTTAGGTGACATACCCGGTTGTGCATAATTATCCGAGAGGTAGGTCAGACATACCCATTTGTGCATAATTGTAAAAGGTCAGCCATACCCAGTCATGCATAATTGTCCAAGATGTAGGACCACCATACCCAGATGTGCATAATTGTCCTAGAGCTGGGTCAACCCTACTCAGTTGGGTATAATTTTCCTAGAGGTAGGTCAGCCATACCCAGTTGTGCATAACTGTCATAGAGGTAGGCGGGTCAGCCATACCCAGTTGTGCATAATTGTCATAGAGGTAGGTGGGTCAGCCATACCCAGTTGTCCATAATTGTCATAGAGGTAGGTGGGTCAGCCATACCCACCATAATTGTCATAGCCATTTTCTTTTAATGTGTAGAAATGTTGCAAAATACTTTGGTTAATATCTTTTCAACTTGGAACTAATCGCTATAGTAACTTCTGAGTCTGATACACATCTCAAACTCGTGTTGCTGGTCATGTGTTATGCATTACATACGTTAAATGACATTGCGTTGACTCCCCTCTAGTAGGCAATTGTTATTCCTGTGCTATGGTGGTTTTTCGCCAGTCTGCCTACAGCAATCAAAAACTCGAGAACAACCGATGTGTGGAGAAATTGCTCTATATCAGTAGCAACAACAACGACATGTTTGAGAGAACAGGATTACCGGTATGGGAGAATTGAACTCATCAACTTCAAACTTCGAGAGTGTCTTGACATCAGCAAGAGGATGGATGGGATTGCATTTCTGTTACCTGTGTAATCCAAGATGGCCACCGTCAGACATATATGCATTGTCAGCGTTTGGATTGTTACACATTTCTTGTCTGACCAATAACTCAAGAACTATTGAACTGATCAACTTTAAACTTGGAGAGTGAATTGACATCATTCAGTGAGAGGAGGACAGCTGGGATTGCTTTTCAGTTACCTGCGTAATCCAAGATGGCCACGCTTAGCCATCTTTAATTCTAAGTGCTTGGATCTTGTCCGGGCAATAACTCAAGATTGATTGAACTGATCGACTTCAGACTTGAAGAGTGGTTTGACATTGATGAGAGAACGGTTAGGAATGCCTTTCAGTTACCTGTGTAATCCAAGATGGCCACCATCAGCCATCTTGCATTGTCAGCAGTTGGTTCTTTACACATTCCTTGTAGGACCAATAACTTGAGAAATTGGTTGGACTGACCAACTTCAAACTTGGAGAGTGTCTTGACATTGGTGAGAGGACAGTTGGGATTGCTTTTCAGTTACCTGTGTAATATAAGATAACTTCCAGCTATCTTGGATTTTCAGTAGTTAGATCTTATCCGGACAATAACTCGAGAACTATTGAACTGTGCGACTTGTGGGATGTCTGGCTCTTCAGACAGATATCCATTTTCAAAATCATAATCTTAATCAATGATATGGGAGTTCATTGACCAAAAAAAATCGACCATAGAGGTCCACGTACCCCGCAGCAGCACCACCAGTTCCAATCCACCATAACTGGTGATGCTGGTGGGGGACGACGTGGACCTCAGTGATCAATTTTTCATATGCTAGCAACTCCTCATTGTGTATTGCTCTGAATGGCAGTATTTGGTAGATATATATTATTGTAATACTTTTCTCTATTTGCAGAATCGCAGACTGGATCACGCCAAAGGTCATGACCGCGAGACTGGCCAAGTCCTCTTCAGATGGTGACCCTCTTGACAGACAGTATAGAATTAGAAAATCTGTACATAGTCATTAAACTTGTAAAGTTTATCCTTAAAAAAGAGGTTTGACCTAAACTGTTGATTGGAGTAAAGTTGCTGTAGTTGGATGTGCTGCCTCAAGCCGCTGATAATTAATAGTTTGTTTCCCGTAAACCAGCCCTCATCTATAGTTTGAGGGCAAATAATTAAAATCCACGAGGGATTTACATTTCCATGCCGTAAAACTTGCTCATTTTCTTCATATTTGTATACAATTGGTTTGCAAGTTCATTATTAATAATTATCACACTCGGCATGTGTATTCTTACAAGCAAAGTTAAGGAAACAAACAATTAATTAATAGTGGCCTCATGTCAAACTGTATAGAACTTAAAAGAATACTAGTTTGTTTAGAAAATGTGTCAAACATCTTCCCTTTCATAGTTTCATGTTTAACTGATACCACTCATGCTGAGTCTGGGTTCTCTGGGTAGTAGTTGCGACAGTTTTTTCTGTGCTTAAACATGAGGAAAAAATTGAACCGACTATTAACTTGCAAAGATTAGGGTGGCTACTTTATCTCAGTTTACTGTTAGGGAGCATGTCAAAAGTTGAACTGGGGAACTTGATCCATTGTTCATGTATGACCAGTCCGATTGTGACGTGCTGAAGCCAGATTTTGTCATCAGCAAGGTCAAAAGTTCACGCTGGCCTGGTCCTTTTGGACCATTCCAAAATTTGTTTTCAACCGATTTTGACCGGTCTGACTGAATCTATAATTCTCCTTCCAGAACCCACTTCAGATTTCGCTAAGAGGCCATTCAAGTATTGTGTGTGCAATTTTTTTTGGATTTTTTGTAATCTGATATATGATCAAATCTCATCTCGGGATGACTATGTATCCATGTGTGCCTCTTCGGACCCATTAAGATAGACCAAAGCTGGGCTTGCTCACTTATTTCCCACCCCACAGATATTTGATATATTTTTCAACTGTATATTCTTCCTCAAAACCTGTGACATATACTACCCTGAGTGACCCAGGCAGAGGATATGTTTTGATCAGTGGAGCATGAAACGGATAAAAAGTACGATATTGGTACCTCTCCCAGAAGTCAAACCTTGTCCCTACTTGGAGCAGTCAGTTGATAAAGAACAAATAGAAATGTGCTAACCAACTTCCAATAGGAGTGTACAAGCACAGTTCCATTGTTGGATATATTATCTAACTGGTGTATTGTATGCTGTGAGACATAATATACAATTTTTCTGTTAGATCAAAATGAGAAATAGTCTCTTTGTGCCTCAGTTTTCTTGGCGAGGTAGAAAAACTGTTTATTTATCAGGATTAGGCTGATCCTGCTCTCTACAATGAAGGTTTTTGCGCAATAAATCACTTTACATAATGAATTCAGCAAAATCCTCTTGAGGCGCACCGATTGCATCAAATGGTAGTGAAAAAATAAATTGTCACCGATAAATTTGATAATTGGTCAAATATTTGTCATGCTATTGAAACTACAATGGTGGGTTCTTCAAATTGCAAATTAATTTCAAGACTCTTAGACATGGAACAACAGATAGATTAATGCCCCTGAAATTTTCATGGTTTTGGAGCATCTTTTGAGCAGGAATCAAATGTTATCAAGGAAAAACATTTTTCAACTCCATTTTGAGAGTGGGATCGCCCTAACCCGTGTATAGTGCTGTATGAATAAGCCCGATTATGACTTGTATCGGGGGTGACTGAATAAACTGTTTGTTTGGAATATGTTGAATTGTTACTTGAATTTTATTGGTCACATATTATACTACATCTTCCCGAGATAAGATATTCCCTCACTGCTCTGTGAAACACTAATCCACACCCATAATTTCAAGCTTTTTCCTCTGTTTGTTGAAGACTGATATTAACCCTATCTGGACTGGGCTTTTTGAGACCTATCCAGGCATGGGGAGGGGGCCATAATTATTTTGCTTACCTCTACCAGAAAAAGGTAAAAATAAAATCCAAGATGACGGCTTTGATGACGTCGCAGTAACGTCATTTTCCAAAACGTCATTTTTTGGTCGATTTTTCGATCGGATTTTCCATTTATGCAATTTCTCCGCAAAAGCTGTGTGATAAATTAGTAAATAATAATGTGATGTGAAATAAAACAGTTTTTGTCCACTTTGTCGCAGAAAAGCAGAAATTCTGAAGAAATATGACGAAAACATCATTTTTCTGGTACCCCAGGTGGCCGCCATCTTGAATTTACCCATGATGCTCTACTCGGTGGGTTATGCAAACAGGCTCAAAATGACCCCAATATGATAAACTATTAAGTCACGCAGTGTCGGCTCAATTATTTTTTTTGTCGTTCTGGAGACCGCGCAGAAAGTTTGGTAGGCCTGGTGGCGTTAACCAGGACTGGCAGGTTTAACTAGCTAAATAATATATAGCCCTCACCAGTATACTCGTGATGGCTATATATTATTTAGCTAAGGTTTAACCAAATGATTTGAGGGCAATGTGAATGAGCTGGTTTCACGGTTTATTTTAATTTAATTTTATATAAAAGTAATTTATAACGCAAAAATTGACCTGGTCAGTGCTGGGATCAAGACCCTTCTCTGGGAGAAGTTTCGCGGGTTGCGTGGTCTTTCCCTGCACGTATGGCAGCAGTTACTAACTTGACTGTTTAGATACCTCTGACCAACGAGAGGGAGAGTAATACTCGTATAGCAGACGAAAGTCGCAATTTTATGCTGAATTGTTGTATCATCGTTTTATGCGAGATTACAAACCAGTATTGTTATCTATTTTTTTGCTTTGGAGGTAAACTTGGTGAATAAATGGACCTATTCGTCATTGTAAGGAAAACACAATAGGCGACTACATGCAGGGAACATTTGTGGAACCTGAGAAAGCTACCGGACAAGCTGGTTATGAAAAAATAATATTAACACCCACTCCTAACCAAGCCATGGTTTGAACAAGACTACATGTAGTTACAACATAGTTGAAAACATCAAACAAACGCATAAGAATGAAACTCGCTACATCGATTAATGTCAACCAGCACAATCAGCATGGTGAACCCACAACCACCGCACTGGGGCACAATAATACCCCAGCCACTTGTCAGATTTTCGGACAGGATTCCCGCCCGAGCAGCACACCGCCACAGCAGCTCGTTACCGTTATTAATTGGTTAATTACAGTGGATGGGGGGTCGAGGTAGGGAATAAATGGGCCCTAGCGGTAAGAAGAATGATTTTGAGATTATTTCTGCCATTTGTATGGGGCGAGCATGTGAAAAGTAGTTGGCTCGAGTGCAAACTAAAGGAGTATTCA
Source organism: Hanleya hanleyi (assembly GCA_036873755.1). Classification (NCBI taxonomy): domain Eukaryota; kingdom Metazoa; phylum Mollusca; class Polyplacophora; order Lepidopleurida; family Hanleyidae; genus Hanleya; species Hanleya hanleyi. Next base: position 113,468 of record JAVTVY010042391.1, read on the forward strand.
GTCGGATTCAAAGAATGATTTTGAGATTATTTCCGACATTTGTATGGGGCGAGCATGTGAAAAGTAGTTCGCTCGAGTGCAAACTAAAGAGGTATTCGGTCGGATTCAAAACAACGTTCATAGCCACGTCCATTTGCGTACACTTCGCCATCCATAAGATGGCTTGTGAATCGTGTGTCTCCATTATTGCTGAGTGATATCCGGTACATTGTACTTTACCGGATTCTGTTCGTCCTTCATCCGGCGGAGAACAAACTCGAGAAATCTGGTAAATTACAGGTTTTCATACCACTTCTGAAACAGATATTGCCTGGGCTTACAAAATATATACGTATGTATAACTTTCATATCATCCAAGAGGTGTGATGGATCTGAAATTTTGAACAAGTAGTTCATCACATGACTCGAAAATGGCGAGTTACGTTGGGGTTACGTCGGTAGACTTTAGTTGATTGGCTGACGAAATCACGTGGTATTGATTTCTGGAGATTCCCTCTTGCAGTTGCCAAAAGAAGGCTGAAAATGGATACACACGATCCCAGGGTCAGTCCTACCGCGTATAGATGACCGAGATGGTTACAGGTTGAGCCACGTCGTAAAGGCAAGAACATAAGTGGAGTGATCCTCCGAAACGGTGCATGCGCTGTGCCATGGAGATTCGTGAACCCGAAATACCATTCTCAATAGAGTCATGCCTTCGTGATACTGAGATCACAACTCTCACGTTTGTGGAGCCATGCCACTATTTTGACAGCGAGGCTCTCTCTTACATCATTGCTTCAAGGAAATTTCCCACCTTTATTAACAGTCAACATTCAATTCTAAATCTGAAACACTTGAACGATGTAATTATGTTACCAATAAGGTAATTTGATCGCTTGATATACTCGTGACGATAAAGTGTGGTCTTATCAGTGGGATTTTTAAAAATTAGCATTATTTGAAGGGATAATTAGGGAACTATTTTTTCCAATCAGTTGATGAACCTTGCTAAACACAGCAATGGAGGAAGTTAACCGATAATATATTCATCTTAAAATAATTAAATATTGCTGCGATAAGGCTCTCAGCTTAATGAACATCGAGGAATTCAACGACCTAGGGACACAAGCGAAATCAGAAGCATCAATTCTGGCCGAAATACACTTAAAAGGATACGGTCGCTCTGGCCAGGTATTTCATAGTACAGACGTGACAGACCACGTTTTGCATGGTGGACCACGCATTTGACCACGTGGTCAGAGTAACCATAAAGCAGATTGTGCAACCATTCATAACATGGTTGGTCACGTCTGTACACCAACAAATACATGGCCAGAGCGACCACATCTTTCTGACCGTGTAATCCTGGACGCGAGCAAGTTGATAGCTCTGAAGTTCACTGATAAACTCCTCCCTACTAATACGAATAGGTGGTTGTCCCAGACTGTTGTGCTGTGCTTTGCATACGGAAAGGGCATCCTCGATTCTTAAGAAAGAAGATAGACAGTAGAAAATCAATCTAAAGTCGGGTGTGTATAGATAGTACTGTTAGTCGATCACAAGTCTGATTAATATTATATCCTATCTGCTCCCCTGTTTGGATGTGTCGCTTGTGGGATCTAACCGGCTTGCACTAACACGAGTGTTGACCAATCCCGAGAACACTTCATAGTGCTTTGAAGGGAACATAATGGTAGAGTCTTTTTCATTGGCTCAGGCGAACCAGACGCTACGGCGGGGTATCTTCTGATGTTGCCGCTCTCCGGCCAGATTGGCATCATAAAGCAGGGTAGAAATATGGACTGGTCCTTGGCATAAACCTTGGGTTCAAGCGGATACGATGACCCCATCCCCCCTCCACGTTTGCAAGTAAAGTAGTTTAAATGCGACCGTGTTGTCATAAGATTATTATATATTCATGACCTGGGCGCTCTCAACACCAAATTCAATTGAAATCAGTAAGACCCTGCATAGCGACATATCGATTGGGGAGCATTAATTTATTAAGTTAGTCAGTCAAACTACTGTAAATAGATTATTGTAACTAAATGTATACTTTTACCTCTCAGAGGATACACTTTGATGAAGGAGGAACGTCCATAGCAACACCACCATCATTGCCCCAGTGAGGCGGGGTTCAAGTCCCAAATTTAAATATTACCTATGTATGAAAAACATTATTTTCCTACGAAATTGTCCGGTAATGAGTGAGTCAGCCAGCCAGTCGCTGAGTCTATCTGAATCCTTTCTCCGGCAAAATAAGGAGAACCGTTGACATTAGAACCTTGATTTTTGGCATGAACGTGCTGGACTGTTACCAGCAAGTTCTGAGCTGACCTACTTTTGATGAAAATTTGACCTACTTAGGTGACATATAAACCTGAAAAAAACATGTCCTATAATGCCTTCTAAGACCGTGGAAATGCGCTTAAGTAGGTCAAGGTCAATGTGACATACTTTCAGACCTAATTAGGTGACCTAGAAACCTTGAAATTGGCAGAAACATGTCTCGATGCCTCCTGCGATCATGAAAATGGGCTTAATTGTATTTGTTAAAGCTTTTTCCAAAAATAAATATATTGTTATTGGAAGTAATGTGATCATTACTTTATAATATACTGGCATGAACGTCCATTAGGGGACTGTTACCAGCAAGTTCTGAGCTGACCTACTTTTGATGAAAATTTGACCTACTTAGGTGACCTAGAAACCTGTAAACATTATTATTACCCCTCAGCCCAAAGGCCTGTGGGGTCTTGTCGTTTTGTCGTTGCCATGTACGTACGTCCGTCCATCAACATATTCTTGTTCGCTGAATATCTGCAGATCTCTATCGAGATCTATCAAGTCGGGCCTGACCAAACTTTGGTGAGAGCTTCCTGAATGTTGACTGATGAAATGATTAGATTTTCAGATGGCTATGATGATTTCATGATTTTTAATTATTTTTTTATTATTTATTGATGGCTCAGATTTTGCACTGTTATCTATGCCCATCAACATGTTCTTGTCCGCTGAATATCTGCAGATCTATCAAGTCGGGCCTGACCAAACTTTGGTGTGAGCTTCCTGAATGTTGACTGATGAAATGATTAGATTTTCAGATGGCTATGATGATTTCATGATTTTTAATTATTTTGTTTTATTATTTATTGATGGCTTAGCTTTTGCACTGTTATCTATGCCCATCGGGAACCCTTTGTTGCATGTTTCATTGTGACTTTTGAAGGTTCCCTGATACAAGAAAGCCTGGTCCATTCCAGATTCAAGATTATCATTGGATGGAACACCCCAATTCTCATTTATCTGGGAGCTTACAAGATTCAAGATTCAAGATTCAACTTTATTGTACGAACACCCCAGTAGGGTAGAGTACATAACAGAATAATAAAATCAAATCAATACAGAACAGACACATTGATATATATACATACTGCATGATAAGACATCAAGGGCAGTTATGGCGGCATGTAGCTAAATGGCTATATATTATTTAGCTAGGCGGCATGATGCTACACTTGTTCAACCTATGCACCACCTTCGGGAGGATTTCCCGACCCCTGGGTCACTCACTGTTATTGGACTTTTTCCTATCCACAGCTTCTCAGCTTCATGTGATATGTATGAGATGCAGTGTATATTTTTTCACACACACATGGTAAAATTTATTGGTTGGGTTGGTGACACTATTTTATTTCAGATTTACAAGAGGAAATAACCGGGGGGGGGGGGGGTGTTGTCCCGCAGTAGCGAACCCCTGTTAGGTTTGAATTTCGCATCGCCTTAAATGAAGGACAACATTTTTCTTCAATTTTGCTACATCAATGTATCCGAAAGCTTTCCCACAAACCATATTTTATTTCAGAAGTATAGTATGAAATAACTGGGAGGGGAATTCCTGCAATATCGAACCCCTCTTAGTTTGAATTTCGCGTCGCCTTAAATGAAGGACAACATTTTTCTTCAATTTTGCTATTAAGGATGTCCGCTGGTGGTAAATCAAAGTAATTAACTTTTTGAATAATGTGTGTTGTTGCATTCATAATTGTGTAATATGAGGAAAAACAAAGAAAAAATATAGGTTGGTGTGCATTTTTTAGCTGTAGGCAACGTTAAGTGGACTGACCCATGCTCAATTTGATAACCCAGAAAGCATAGGGAATAGCCCTAGTTTTGAAGCATATTTATTAAAAATTCATATAAATAGTATTTAACTATTTCTTATATTCTAACTGTTTGCAGATAATTACAATGTCTATCAAAATTTAGCAAATTGGATGGATGTTGGTGTGCAAAATTCTCGGCTAGAAGGCTTTTGAAGAAAATCCCCATCTATTAACCTAGGGAAGGGAGATAACCCAATAGAAAAACAAAGTCAAAAACCACCAGCGGACATCCTTAAATCATTCTGCTCCACATCATATCATATATCCCACAGGTGTTTGGCAAGTTAATTAGCTGGGGGTATCGTCAACAATAGATTGGACCAATCTATTGTTGACGATACCCCCAGCTAATTAATTTGCCAAACACCTGTGATATATCCTAAAGCTTTTGCACAAAACATATTTTATTTCAGAAGTATAATATGAAATAACTGACAGGGGAATTCCTGCAGTATCGAACTCTTGTTAATTTGAATTTCGCGTCGCCTTAAATGAAGGACAACATTTTCTTCAATTTTGCTGTTAAATCATTCTATTCTACATCATATGATTTATCCTAAAACTTTTGCATGAACCATATTTGTGTCCACACATTGAACTGGTACAACATAATGCTTCAATTTTTGTCACCAAACATGTTACTGTACCTTGAATTTTTTTTAAAACGAGTGATTAAGAGAGCCCAGTTTTAGCCTGATTCTGGGCAATTTTGAACCAGTTTGCATACCTGGAGCTTATGACCCCCCATAATGATAATGGTGGGCTTGTGTCAATCATTGTGTTTCTATGCCATTAACTTGTTACAACACTTGTGCAATGCATAAATTGCCACTGATAAAGCTACACTTTCTTGCATGCTGTAATCCCAGCACACCACTCACGCGAAAACGAAGTCTATTATATACGGTACAGAAATCACACAAACTATCCGCAAGGCGGTATCTAGGGATTTTTTGCAGGTTCCGATCCCAAACTCCCAGTTCCTTTTCGTAATTCATTTTTGAGGGTCCAATTTTTTTTAGTGAATTTCGGCCCAAAGAGCCTGTGATCAATCACAGGTTTATTAACATGAAATTCAATACCCAGCTACACAATCGCGGGTCGATATTGAGGCTCCCAGAAGCTTTTTCTATGAGTGTTTCTTTCAGAAATCCTTTCAAATTGAACAACAACAACAACAACACTTTCGTTTTTGGTTTCATTTGAGTTTTGGGCGTCCATACGTTTTCCGGAACTAAATTGGCTCTAGATGCAGCTCTGATCCTACTTGACTAATAAAAACAGGCTGAGGGGTCCACAGACCTTTTAGGTGCTTGCCTGCAATTCATGTTATCTCAGCTGTTGTTTTGACTGTAAACATTTATTCCCTTCTACTAATGTTTGAATTATTTACTACAGTCCAATAAAGTCCATTCATGAAAGTGTAGATTGGAAAGTGTAGAATTTAGATGACGGTTTTTATCGTCTTTCAGGCGGCGCCTTTTGATGCATGCAGTTATAATGGTTAGTCTTAGGTCAAGGTACACACTTAAATCATATCAAACCCTACCTCGTAGGCCCTGTGACGTCAGTCACACTCCCATGTTATTGTATGCCCGGATTAAATTTGGGCATTGGGTCTCGGCTTTCCTGAATAATTGGGTCGCATCTTGCACTATCGGAATACACACTCGGCTGGATGAATGTAAATGTACACCCTATCTATTAGAGGTGAATTCATAGCCCCCTTCATATAGCCAAGTTTAGCGAAGCCATGGAGGGAGGGGGGGAATTTGGCTTAATGTCACACTCAAGTTTGTTTCACTCATATGGTGACAGTCAGTTTGGTTGGTGGAGGAAGCCGGAGTACCCGGAGAGAACCACCGCCCTTCGGCAAGTACCTGACAGACTTTCACACATGGACCAGCTGGGCTCGAACCCGTGCCGGTTCAGTGGTATGAGGCTAGCGGTCACCAGCGAAGCGCCTTAGACCACTCGGCCACCGAGGGCCGCGAAGCCATGGATCCTCTTACTGATCTGATGTACACTCCGGGAAAACACGGCTCCATGGGTCATACGGCTCTATCCGACAATAAAACAAGCCCTTCCCACTCTCTGTCCAAACATCAACGGCCGGTTGAATTTCTCCTGGGTATCGCCATTAGCTTCGTACGGGTCACGTGATCCGCATGACACGGTGTCGATCTTCTGACACGTACGAATATAATGGGGGAGAAATTCAACCAGCCCTTGATGTTTGAAGAATGATTGCAGACTGATCAGCTCTTCACGGCAATGAAACTATTTGCCGAACTCGATAAAAGCAGTGAACAGAGAGTTGGGAGGGGTTGTTTTATTGCCGGACAGAGCCGTACGACCCATGAAGCCGTTTTGTCCCGGAGTGTAAGAGGGGTTCAGTAAGAGGATGGATGGCGTGGTAGGAACGAACGAAGCCATGTTAACTTGGCCATGAATTCCCCTGATTTTACAACCGTAGGCCTACACCTGGGACTGTAGTGCGAAATTGTTGATTTCGTGATAACAGCATGGTGCCTGTGAACAATTGAAGATGGACAGTAGCCAGGCTAATTTCTACTCATTATACTTCTAGTTTTAATTAATTGTTAATTACTTTTGAAGTTTTTTGATTTCAACGATCATACACAGATGGATTATAAGGCGATGCCTCGAAATCGACCATCCGGGTACCTCAAGACGCTATTATTCAAGAACACGGTACCTAAAAATATACTCTGAACATGGGAGATACTATAGAAATATTTTGGTGATTCACGCTAATGGCAGAAAAGACGTAATTACGTATAATTTGGCATTTCATATAAAATTCCTTTTTGACGGAATCGTCGGTTAACCGCGCCACGTCCTTTCAAATATAATAGAAGTCAAGTATCGTAACAGAGTAACAAAATGCTTGCAATACAGTTTGCATATATCACATTTTATTATATATCTTGTATTGCTTGTATATTTTTTTCGCTATCAGCCAACATATATGCTCCACTATAGCATATACTGAGTCATTGTTTGGATATAATTTTTGAAGACTCGCCCTGCATCGTTGGTGGGAAATCCGTTAAGTCAGGCATATGTGGATTTCGTTTCGTAAACTCACGTTATTCCAGATGCACCGGTCATTTACGGATATGAGAAGAACTCATTTTCCGTTATTTGAGCCGTCGAAAAAGGATATTTTTTGTCGTAACATTTTGCAGGGAGGTATATTCGTGATAGTATACGAGAATCTTTGATATAACATTCACCCAGTCCTGCACTTACGTCTGCCTTACCACTCTCTCTTTTAGAAGCCGCCATGGCTTTGAAGTTCACTATGTAGAAATTCTCCCGTAACCCTATTCACAAATTCATCTTTCAGAAATAGAAATATATAACCATTTTTGATATTACAACCCCTACATGCAATCTCCCTAGTATAATCCGTGGCGTGTCCTACTCCTCCTCCTCCGCTTTACTGTCCTACTCCTCCTCCTCCGCTTTACTCACTGCACAGCGGGTCAGGTCGCATAGGTGTGGCTCGGGATAGGTTGGGGCACAGGCCCGCGAGACAAGAGTTTTGTGGGGTGTGGGCGGTGGTATTAGGGTGAAGTGTCGAAATATGGGGTCTCTATATATAACCCCATGCTTTATATAAATCCACATCAAGGCGTGAAACGGACTTTGGGTGAATCGAGAAATAAACAGTTTACCACCAAACAAAATACATCAGAATATTCTACAAGTATCACTTTATATATTCCCGTCGTCAAATTAGTAAATTTGTGCAATTTTTTACCTTTGCCGGGCGATTCAAAATCCAACCTAACTGTCCATCCATCTAGGAACAGTTAGATTATGGCGCGCTTCGTTCTCAATTCTGATTGGTCAGTCTCGACACGCCTCCGGCAAGAGAGGTCACGCACTGATCAGCTGTTGAGACTGACCAATTCAAGCTCAAGAACATAATTAATCGCATCCAATTAGAAACAACGGCAGTATTAACTATCGATCGAATAGTCTGCGAGGAGCAATTTCTAAAGGTTTTGACAGGAGTGAGTTTGTGACTTCCGATATCAGTGAAAATAATGTTCTCCGACAAATTCGGGTTCTCCGTTTTTCTTCCACTCGAGAAATTATAGACTTTGGATATTTTAGAACGACTTCGTTTGCTGTAGTCATTTCCTGCAAGTGCCGCTCATGTGAAGATTCGTTGAGATTGAATATGCCTATTAGTGGCCATGGTGTTCATCCTTCAGTATTTCTCAATGTTTTCTTGATTGTCTTTAGTAAAGGAAAAGTAGTCCCTCCGCACGCACCTGTGACGTCATCCATTTGCAAGTTCCATACCATTGCTCCGCCGTAGTTGTTTTCAGTTATCCACATACTCTGGAGAAGAAAAATACTTTTTTTTCAGAATGCAAGATGAAAACACACTCGAATAACAAGTGGAGATACGTACTCGTGTTGTTTAAAGGAGTACACTTACCATATTTTTGAGTGTGACTACAATTATCAACATTCGTATTCCAAATGTTATTATAAAAAAATTATGTTGATAGAATCAGAAATAAAAGAAACATTGAAGATTTTATTGCTCGCCACGGCGTGAACTGGGCGCCGTCACTGCACCACTGCGTGACGTTGTAGAGTAACCAATCAGAGCGCTTCTAATGGAGGCGCGTCATGATTCAAATTTAGCCAATCACTGTGCCTGTTAGACCCCCGTTACCGCCTCATCACAAGGTCTACAGGGGTAAAAGCGTTCGGTGTCCCGTTTTTTCACGTATATTATCGTTCTATAAGCGTTTGAAACGCGTTTCAATAGCGTTCTGAACGCGTTTTGTATTCGTTTCGTTTGCTTCTCAAAGAATGTGTTTATACCTCGCAAACGCGTTTGATCATCGATATGTTCATTTATCTTTCGTTTCGTTTTGGAAACACGTTTCGGAACGCGTTTTACTGTTGTTGTTGTTGTTGAATAAACATCACCGTCCATACCATGGTTGCTTAGTCGTACGAGAATACTATCTTTTTTTATTTTTATTTGTACAATGGTTCGGCGAGTGAGTGCTGATCAAAAGCTGCATGGAGTCAAGGTCAGGCGAAACGCTTTTCCGGCTCGGTATCACACGCCTGACTAATTTCGCTTGGTAGGGGAAGAGAAATATCGTTTCGCGTGGTGAACGAAACGATTTAAGCTTAGCGCAATATATAAGCGAAACGATATCGAATATTCCCATCAAATCACTAAGTTAAAAAAGCGTTCCGTTAGCTAGCGTTTAGAAATGCCGGTAGTTTCTTTTGTGTTCATTAGTTTCATTAGTTTACGCCAAAAAGAAAATTACCGGGCACAGAACGTTTTTACCCTGATATATTAAAGGCTATGCCACCTCTATTTATTTCACAGCACAGGGATTATAATAGCGGCTGGGGAAAGCCCCGACACGAGGGTTTCTTTGCCTGGTTTGCAAAATAAAAACACAAATTTGCGCGAGTTGAACGAAAAGAGAAACGCGTTCGAAACGCATGTATAAAACGCGTTTACAAACGCGTTTATAAAACGCGTTCATAAATGCGTTTCGATCAGAGCAAACGCGTTTGACGAGGGAAACGCGTTTTGATAAAAGAAAAATTAAGCGATATTGAAAGCGTTTCGTTTCCTATGATCGTTTGGAACGCGATTGGAACGCGTTTACAGTTCGTTCCGTTCGCGTTTCGTTAGGTCAAACTAAACGAAAATAACCGGACACCGAACGCTTTTACCCCTGTATTAATCAGTCGAGTAATCGAGAGTGAAACAGGTAGCATGACTAGTATTCAAAACAACTTTTGATTGACCAGCTCGATCAATTTCAAATCAGCCAAATGGAACTTTCTTAACAGTAGAACGATGTAGGGCGGATAGGCTATCGCATAACTGAACCAAAACGACTGGTCAATGTTTTTATTCCCAAACTTGCTTCAAATGACTAAATGCATATTTAGAACAATTAATTGGAAAACATCAACTCAATACTGTTTTTTTGCGGGTACGGGTATCAAGGAGGATCAATCTGAAAATAACGCTCCCCATCTGACATGTTCAAACCACCCAGCTGTTGACAGATCAAGGTCACGCGTCTGGCCCGTCTCACTTTGCGACGAGGTGGCGACAGGCGTACGCTACTGAGTAAAAACGCATCTTCTCAAATATTTTAACTTGCTGCATTAAATCAACCTTTTATTCTTTAGAAACTATGATGATATTCGATTAACATCAACAGAATTTAGACATATTAATTAATTCTTAGACACATTTCTCTGTTCATAATACCCCGAGGTCAACCTCTCTTTCCACACAGTTGTGGTCGGAGCTCCACATTTCAAACATACACCGGTATCTAAATTGGGCAGAAGCTCTTTGGTTGGTCAGTACTCAGAACACGGAAACAGGGGTGTTGGTCCCAGATCTAAGTGAGTGACATATCAGATGCAGAGCGTTTTTTATACATATTTCTGGTATTAATACGATTGCCAGAAGGGTTTACATTATTACACGCTCATTAGGTCAGTGTGCTACGGACTTACCTTATTGGCAACGCTGTCAACATCGTCATATGAGACCCATTGGGTGTCCAGGTACATATATGGTGATTGTGTGACGTCATCAACAACACGAGTGGCGCCGCTCGACAACAACCAACAGCACTAGAAGAAAGAGGATCGTGGATGAAGTGGATACATCTTTTTTTTTTACATGTGGACATTTTGGGTATGTAACAGAGAAAAAGTGGTACTGGTGGTAGTGGACGCCATGTGCTTTCCCCAGTTCGCTGCTTTGTCAGAAATTACATGCAAACCTTCCTTGACGATATATTATATGCTACAATGACGATATATTGGGTGCGGCGAAACATGTGTGGCGGTTAAGACTGTCCGGTGGCTAAAAGTATCGGGCCCTTATCTTCAAACTCAGTCAGGATATTTTTCTCCACATTTGCAACTAACGACTGATACTTGTCCCCAAAAGAGAGGATAAGAGAAGGGACACTAACATCCAGGACATTCTGACCCATCCCACCTGAACCATTTTCCAGCATATCATATTGAAATGAAATTCGAAAAATTGACGCGGTAATATTTATTGGAAGCCCTGAAATTTTATTCTGCTCGAAGGATCCTGATTTAGAGTATTTCTCGATACCAACGTCTAGTCTGTCATTCAATATTCAGCCGTGGTCCAATAAGTGAGTGAGTGAATAGGATTTAACGTCGCTTTCAACATTGTTTCAGTCATATCGCCACGAACCAACTAAGCACCACCCAGTCAGGTTGCGTTTCTGCCACTGCTACTTCAAAGAAGAAATCTTTGAAGCAGCATGGAACCAGACACCCTCCATCCACCCCAAAAAACACTGAGGACAGCACACAAGACAAAACCAGGACCTTTACACGGTGCAATAAAGACAAGTGATGTTACAGTGCTAGACATCACATGATCAAGTTCCTGTTGCTTCTTTTCTCAGCAAAATGCATTGAAGCAACAGGATCCCGTGTCCACCCAACATATGTTATTTATGTTCTCAGTATCTGTGTGACAGTTTTCAGTAGATCCGAACACATTTCTGTGACAGATGTAATCAAACAAATAATATTTTCATGATAATTACACTTCTTTTTTTTCTTTCTTTTTTTGTAAACCCAAACGTAGAGTTGTTTATGGATGATTAGACAAATAACAGAAAATATACGGCAATCGATTTTCCAGATATGAATACGTGGTTTAACAGCTGAACATCCAAACTATGAACTTGCAGTGTCCGTCGAGTTTGGATATCCGAAAGCTGGCGATAATGGAACAGCAGTCAAGTTATATAGTGAGATATGAACATAACAGATGGACGTACAAAGAACAAAAAAATACTCGTTTAGTCAGACATACAGTCAATAATACAAAATAAGCTATTACATCAGGAACAATAAACAACTATATATGTAAATGATCTACATATCCGGTCAACCAGCCCGAACACCTGCAGGAGATTCCATTTAGTGTTGGAGAGTAACTTTACTCAACTATTCCACTTTAGGCAATTGCAATTAACAAAAGAGGTGAGCGGCACGGAATAGACTAATGCAACAGCTGACACAAGAAGAAATCATAAATGTGAAATTATGATAGAAATAGTTTCAACGTACGGAATGAAGATATAATATGAAATCAAGTTTAATAAGATGTTAAGTAAATAAAGATACCAGAAGCGCTGTTACAGTTTTCGTTCACAATGCAGCTGAACGGCAAATACGTGCGTAGTAATACAACGTTAGAAGTAAATACAACAATGACCGCTCCGTCGTCTTTATGACAGTGGGATTTTTTTGATTTTTTTTTCAGTTAAGCCCTGGACATAACCACTGGGCATTTATTTCTTAATATGCCAATTTTAGCTACGCATTCCATGGCGACTGTTTGGAAAATTTAATAAATACTCAGCACTGTACATATCATTTTATCTGCAGCACAGGCCCTCAAAACAAGAGTTGTGTGGGTGTGTGTGTGTGGGCGGTGGTATTAGGGTGAAGTGTCGAAATATGGGGTCTCTATACATAACCCCATGCTTTACATAAAAATACACCAAGGTCTGAAACGCACTTTGAGTGAAAAGAGAAATAAACGGTTTACCTCCAAACAAAATTCATCAGCTTATTCTACAAGTGTCACTATATATATTCCCGTCGTCAAATTAGTAAATTTGTGCAATTTTATACCTTTGCCGCGCGATTCAAAGTCCAACGTAACTGTCCGTTCATTCCGGCACACAGAGATGATGGCCTGCTTCTTTCTCAATTCTGATTGGTCAGCAGATCAGTGTGTGACCTCTCTTGCCGGAGGCGTGTCGCGACTGACCAGTCAGAATTGAGAAAGAAGCGGTTCATCGTCTCTGTGTGCCGGAATGAACGGACATTTACGTTGGATTTTGAATCGCCCGGCAAAGGCATAAAATTGCACAAATTTACTAATTTGTCATCTGTCTACCTGACCGTACTCTGTGGTTTCTGGATAAAGTCTCAAACTATTATTTTATAATAAACTGTTTTTCACGAAACATTAGGAATGTTGGCGGTTTTATCCACACAAGAACCATACTCGTATAAACCATAGTTTCGTCATTCAAGCAAATAAAGTGTGAAAGTTACTACTCCTCACAACCTGTACACGCGCGTTTTAGATGAAAGTTCGATAAAATTCATCCAAGAAGAGAACTGTTTTCATTTTAGTCGATTAGACTACCTGGTATATCTAAATTGCATATAGAGAGATAAACATATAGCAAATTACAATTAAACGGATATACATGATATCAGAAATCGGTGTACAACAGTGCAGCATCTTTTTTCAAGACTTGTTCTGCAACTAACAATCACACGCATTGGATCAGTATCTTGACGTGTTCTGTGGTTATTGTGTTGTTCCGTTTGATGAAAAAAGGCAATCTAATTAAAATTAAATCCTATCTGCTCCCCATTTGGATATTGTCGCCTATACAGCGACATGTACGATTGCACGAGAGCATTGATACGATATTAATTTATTAAGATTGGACAAAAGGGAAGGAAAATTGACATCTCTTCGCTACGGAAAATGAATTTCGAGCGGAGCCCTCCATTTTCACTCTGAGGTAGCTCCGGTGTAGCCTTGTTCTATACTACGTGAGAACAACGCTACGGCGGCAAACCAATCACCAGATCGAGTTGTTGGGAAAGTGCCGTACGGGCAATATTTGCCGAACGAATTGACCATAACCAATAAAATAATTCGATTCTATGTCTACTTACCTTCCATCAAACACCTTGTTTATGAGTGACTGTCCATTTTTAGCTTTGCAAGAAGACTAAACTCGGTAAAACTGTTCACACCGCCGCTGTGCGTGTAGTGTTTGGCGCGCGGTGTTGTGGCGCGTACGAGTTTAGATGTCTTGCAAAGCTAATATAAAAATCGACAGTCACTCATAAACAAGGTGAGTGGACATAGAATCGAATTATTTTATTGGTTATGGTCAATTGTTTCGGCAAATATTGCCCGTACGGCACTTTCTCCAACAACTCGATCTGGTGATTGGTTTTCATCGTAGCGTTGTAATCACGTAGTATAGAACAAGGCCACACCGAAGCTAACTCTGAGGTAACCCTTCTATACCTCCAAGAGCGGAGAGTATCTCTTAGATGAACACTATCGATTGTATGCCGTTATTATATCATGCGGCAGGGAGGCCCATGTTTGCGAGCTAAGTTATTTACCTCTGTATATGAGTAATAGCCCGTTGCACGTAAATCTTTACCCGGCGCTCCTGGACCGGCAACTGGAGCATGGAACCCATGACTGGAAATGTTCACCAGTGTGTACGTTATACCATATGTCGGGATGCCCACAACAATCTTGGACTTCGGCATACCTTTGTTCTCCCAGTGTTTGATAGCACTTTCCTGTACACGAATACAAAAAGAAGTCTGTCGGTTTATACATGCCACATCGTTACGTTATAGCTTCATGCGCCTTTTGAAACAATGATAATTCAAGTCATTGCAGGTAGGTGTGAATGATGAACATCGACCTGTCGCATGGTTTCTTACTCTAGCTGTTCGTGTATGATTTCTTGCTAAGACGAGTCAAGTTTCAATACTATAGCTGGGGGAAATAACTGTTGAATATGTAGTTGTTGCGCGGATCGAATGACCAATTGCTGGAGGAGAGACAGCTGGAACAGTACGCTGACACTGTCTGCTAATATCTGGATTTAACAATATCTGGATATCCTACAGTCTATTCAACTGATGGCTAGAATTGAGCGCAGGTTGAAACTGTCTTGTGTTAAAACATAGAATGTATGTATACATCCCAGCTAAAACAGTAACATCTTGAAAACAGTAGGCTAGACGTTGTGAAAACCTATTTTGTTATAGGCTAGAAACATCATGAAAACGTTTTTGAGTTTTTTTTATGATGTTTTAAAATGGACTCATAATAACATTTTTCATGTAATATTTTTGTTATAACGTTTTTAAAATGTTATTATGGCGTTAAGGACAAATCTGTAAATGTGTTTAAAACGTTTTAATGATGTTGTGGGGAAAATATATTCGCCATAATATTTGTTTCATAACCCCTCCGCTTGTATGTATTAAAAACATCTTACACATGTAATATCACCTTTTGAAAATGTTATGAAAATGTTTTGTTTTTACTGGGATGTAGGACTTTGCCCTGCATTCACTTTACAATATTATACGTTCTGAGACAAATGAACAAGACGTGATAGTAGCTTTCATAACGTATGTAAAGAGCACCGATACATACTTACCACGCTGTCAAAACTCTGGTCCTTGCGTGGTGGTTGAAATGGGCTATTGAATGCTGTGACTCCAAGGTTCCGGGGTTCGAATTTGTGAAGATCGTACGTCATAACATGTATCGCATCTACTGCCCTGCAAAGAAAACATTGTGTAACCAGAGCTGGAACAAGTTGGATAGGACAATCAATAGTTGAGCGTTTAGACAATGCGAACTGTTACAGCAATATTTATGTTGCAGTATTTCCTTCCGTTGTTATGAATGTATTGATGGAAGACACTTGTACAACAGAGGAACTGCATGGATAAACGCACACCCCAATGCTGGATATTGATTGGTTAACTGGATCAAAAAGATGTGGAGATGCCTAAAACCGGAAGTGAAAATCACGGTCGTTGATTGGCTGTAGTATTGTGCAAGCCCCATAAAGAACATTGATCCAATCATGAAAGAAATCCTGGTATAGCATAGTAGTAGTGTCTACTGATTTCGAGTACTGTTTTCCAGGGAGGTAACTCTTGGTTCCTTTTTTCCGCCAGGGGCGCTCTTGTAGGTATGACGTCACTTCCGGTCTGGGTGAATGGAGCGTGACCTGAGAACATGATAGGATATGTACTGACCTGTCTGTGGGTTTTTTCCACAATGGCGTTCACCTCCGCGTCTTTTCGGGTACGTCCGTGTCTTTTCGGTGATCTCCGTGTCTTTTTCCATCTTCAGAACATGATAGGCCATGTACTGACCTGTCTGTGGGGGTTTTCCCGCCAGAATTTCGCTGTCGTCTGCTTGGGGTTGTCACGTGCCGAACACCTGGCTCCCCGAATTGCAACATTGTTGCACGTTCGCTACAATGTTGCGGTCAACACCTGGTCTGTCGTCTACGTGAGTGAGTTCACGTGCCGAACACCTGGCTCCCCGAATTGCAACAATGTTGCACGTTCGCTACAATGTTGCGGCCACTGTGAACACCTGGTCTGGCGTCTGCGTGAGTGAGCTTACATGCCGAACACCTGGCTCCCCGAGATCAAGGCATGTCCAGACTTGTTCTGGGTTGTACAGTTCTGCCATGCAGAGAACGGGTACTAGGAATGCATATTAAATCTATAGACAAAGTGTATGGAAATAGACGTTTTGGGGTCTAGGTGGGCCACTAGTGGGTCGATGTAGTCGTATGAGGTATCAATGTGAAGCATTCGTGAAGGCGCATCCGACGGGCTGGATGTGGGGTTGAAATATCGTCATTCTGCGCATGCGCGGTAGACAAAGGGTATGGAAATAGCCGTTTTGGGGTCTAGGTGGGCCGCTAATGGACCGATGGGGTCGAGTGAGGTATCAATGTGAAGCCTATGTGAGGAGGCATCCCACTGGGTGGATGTGGGGTCGGAATATCGTCATTCTGCGCATGCGCAATAGACAAAGGGTATGAAAATAGACGTTTTGGGATCTAGGTGAGCCACTAATGAGCCGATGGAGTTGAGTGAGGTATCAATGTGAAGCCTATGTGAGGGGGCATCCGATTGGACTAGTGTCTCGGCCGTTGTCAACATTCTGCGCATGCGCAGACAGGGAATTCTGGGAAAAGGGTGTGGAAATAGACGTTTTAGGGTTTAGGTGAGCCCCTAATGATCCTATGGTGTCGTATGAGGTCTTATTTTGAAGCTGTCGTGAGGGAGCATCCGCCTGGGCTAGTGTGTTGTTCGTTGTCAATAGTCTGCGCATGCGCAGTCTGGCCGTAGTATAGAAATAGACGTGTTGGGGTTTAGGTGGGCCACAAGTGGGCCGATTGGATCGAGTGAGGTATCAATGTAAAGCATACGTGAGGGAGTATCCAACGGGCTGGGTGTGACGTGGAACAGACGTCATTCTGCGCATGCGCAGTAGAGAAAGCGTATGGAAATAGACGTTCTGGGGCCTAGGCGAGCCTCTAATGGGCCGATGGAGTCGAGTGAGGTATCCATGTGAAGCCTATGTGAGGGAGCAACCGCCTGGAGTAGTGTCTCGGCCGTTGTCCACATTCTGCGCATGCGCAGACAGGAAATTGTGGGAAACGGGTGTGGAAATAGACGTTTTTGCGGTCTAGGTGGGCCACTAATGGTCCGATGGAGTCGAGTGAGGTATCAAAGTGAAGCATTCGTGAAGGGGCATCATGGATGGGTGCATGCAAAATTAGGGGTATGACGTCACTTCCGGTTTGGGTGAATGGGGCGTGACCTGGGAACATGATAGGACATGTACTGACCTGTCTGTGGGGGTTTTCCCGGCAGAATTTCGCTGACGTCTGCGCCTGCATCCGGGTATGCATGAGGGTCTGTGTGAATGGGGTGTGACCTGGGAACATGATAGGAATGCATGTACTGACCTGTCTGTGGGGTTTTTCCCGGCCCGGCCCGGATGAATGTCGGGTCAAAAGGTCAAAGGTCACATCCAGGTCAAAAGGTCCAAGGTCTCCCTTTCGGCAAGGTTCGACAACAATGTTGCGGCATCGATATACAGAGCTTGAACCCAAAAAGGAGATTGTAAATTAACCTGGGAAGGATGGGCAGTTCCACTTGGACCAAGCAGCGGTCGAGAAAAAGAGCCAATGAGCGATCGATAAAAGAACCAATGGACGGGTACTAGAATTTCGCTCTACGTCTGCGCCTACATCCGGGCACTGGGATGCTTTCGGCTACGTCCGCGCCTACATCCGGGTACTTCTATGTAGATGTATAAAAGTGGGAATGTTTAGGGCAATGCTGCATTCATTGGCCTGCTTGACCTGACGAGCCTGAGCCTGCCTCACCAGCCTGAGCCTGCCTCACCGGATACATATCGCATGCTGATAGCAAAATACGAACGTAGCGTGCAAGATCTATGGCGCTACGTTTCGTAACTTGTGTCTAATTCCGCTTAACCCGGGGCTAGGGGCCGTATGAACCCATGTACTTCAAGATCCTCATGGTACTCATATGAACAGTCACAATCAAAGCGTGACTGAGATACATCATTCTTTAGATGACGACTTTACAACGAATATTATGGATTAAGAATACTGATCAGCGATACGGATTTGATATTTTTGGAACATCATGATGTCTTGCCGGCATCATTGAAAACTGTTGACCGCTTCTCTCTTGCAGGAAACAAGCCTATGTTTTGTATACTATGATTGTCTTTTTGAATTTGGTGCTAATACTGTTATATGGAAAATGGAATAGGTCTTTGGATTATGGACGCGGATATTCTCTAATGGACGACGGCTGGATTATGAATGACGGACTAGACGCTTGTAATACCATGAGACGTGGAGAAGATTTTCCAGGGGATCCTCCGGCGCTGTAATCTTTGTTGTTGTTGTTGCTCTCTTTTTTGGACTAACCCATCAGAATAGTACGTATCACGGACTACACCCGTAGAGCTACGTCTAGGGGCGCATGTGTGACATGGTCTATAAAACACGTCTCTCTGGATCCTACACCTCCATTCCTATGGTTTCAGAGCCATGACGGACACCCGTCCCTATGCGACTCGCATTTTACAGCATGCGACCGTGGTTAATTCGCTCACGGGTTACCGAGCAGTGATTCGGTCCATGTTTTCAGATGGCGACGACAACGAGGGGCGACGCCAGATCCTGAACGAGTTCACAGAAGCGGTCCTCGACAGAGTGCACTCGATGGACAGGTGTGCCGTCACTCACCACTACTGGACTATGACAGCCATCCTTGATGCTCGGGCTATGGACCACGAGCGCTCACGCCGCAATCAGCGACGGTTGGTTGGCCTAGTCATGGTCTGTGCCCTATTGACCCTGGCGCTGTGGCATTGACAGTGGGACCTGACTATAAATACGAGGGTCAGACACAGTGTGCGTCATTCAACGATCGTCATTGGGTCAACCATGTCACCAGTTCTACGAGCCATCCTTCCCCTTACACCCCGGGTGGGGTTACACGTATATGAAGATAAAGTCACCCTCGTGGAAGACCGTGGAGATGTTTGCTGGTCGCGCGCTGAGACCGTATCGAATACGGTTACGCTACACCGTGACGGCTGGACCAAATTTAAACGGGTGTTGAGCGGCGAGCTCGACGGACACCTCATCCACATAGACAATGCCATCTACGTACACCGTGGACCCTTCTTCCCACGCCTGGGCCGCTACCAAGACCCTACGCGAGGCTTCACCCTAGACCCCGATCTGTGGACAGCCTTCGAGAAAGTGGTGCCTATCGTGGACCAGCTGTTTACACCGGACGAGCGGTCATCAGACGAGTTGGAGTGGGCTCGTGCCCTGAGAGAAGCGGCGGCAGAACCCAATGAACCAGACGACGATGCCATTGATTACCCGGCTAGACTTTAACCACCCGATCCTTTGATCTCACGGGGTTCTCCTTATAAATACGAGAGACCGTCAAATCTGGTACCATTCACGTACTGACCATGACGGAGCATATAATACTGGCGTATCTCAGCTTGACCCCCGAGGTTTTCCTGCACGTTTATGCAGATAAGGTCGATATCATGGAGGAGGTGGGAGACATCTGTGATGCGGACCCTACACAACCGTGCCCGGCCCACATTCGTCTGTCCCGGGAGGGCTGGACCAAATTCAAACGGGTGTTGTCTGGTGAACTGGACGGCGACCTCATCCACTTGTGTCACGATGTGTACATCCGACGCGGCCCTTTCTTTGCTCAATTGGCTCGGCTAGATGGGGGTACAGTGCATTTTACCCTTCACGCTGATCTATGGTCTGCATTGGAAGATGCCGTGGTAGATGTGGATGAAGTGCTTATCAAGCGGTCATCAGACGAGTTGGACTGGTCATTTACCATGGACACTGTGGAAGCCAACGAAGAAAATCAGAAAGAAACTCCGGCCCAAGATATACCCGTTATAAATAAACGATAGAGCCAGGGTCCATCATCATTTGTCACCATGAAGCGCTGGGAGAAGGTGTTGGATAACTTATACTACAGTCCCGACAGTCCGGCGGCCTATAGTGCATTGTCGGCTCTCTATCGAGCGGCCAAACCCCAGGGGATACAACGTGCCCAAGTCCGAGATTGGTTAAGAAAACAAGACACCTATACCTTACATCGATCTGTCCGTCGTCATTTTCTACGGAACCGGGTCATCGTGGGAGGAATAGATGCCCAGTGGCAAGCGGATTTGGTCGATATGAGCTCCTTTGCCAAACACAACGATAAGGATCGGTATATCTTGACGTGCATCGATATCCTATCGAAGTATGCGTGGGTGGTATCCATCCGGACGAAAACGGGGGCGAATCTCATAGCGGCGTTCAAAGACATCTGCAAGACCGGGCGCAAACCTTTGTATTTGCAAACCGGCGAAGGCACGGAATTCCTCAACAGACCGTTCCAACAGTTTCTGAAAGCCCAGAAAGTGTTTTTCTTCCATACGTACAACGAGACCAAGGCTTCCGTGGTGGAAAGGTTCAACATGACATTCAAAGGCCGCATGTATAAATATTTCACCTATAAGAATACAAGGCGGTACATCGATGTTCTCTCGAAACTTGTGAGTGGTTAAAATCGAGCCTATCACCGGAGTATAGAGAGAGCTCCCATTACCGTGACCCAACGCAATGAAGCCCAAGTCCGGCGTGTCTTGTACCCCAGGCAATCGCAGCGAACGACGAAGGCGGTGTATAAGGTCGGGGACCCTGTACGGATCAGTAAAGTCAAAGGTCAATTTGAGAAAAGTTACTTGCCCAACTGGAGCGATGAGCACTTCCTGATTAAACGGCGCCTACCCCGACAGCAGCGAGTCTATGAACTGGAAGATCTTCAAGGGGAACCGTTGCTAGGGACGTTTTACGAGACGGAATTACAGCCTGTCGTAAAAACACAGCAAGACTACTACACGGTGGAGCAGAGTTTGAAAACGGAACGTCGACGTGGCAAACTGTTTCATTTCGTCAAATGGCAAGGCTGGCCCAGTTCCTTCAATTCCTGGGTCGCTGCCAACCAGGTGAAACGACTATAAAGCCAGACACCACTGCCGTCATCCTTCATTCTACGTCTGACCACAGTGCTATGGACAAACAACAGCTGCCTCTGAACACAGCGTCTCCCAAAACGCGCAAAGCGCAAGTGGGCTTTGTGGTGATACTGCTAACCCTGCTGAGTGTGTTGTACGGAGGTGTGTTTTACGACGTAGCCTATGTCAGCACGTTACTTAACCAACTGAGAACACCAGCCATCAGTGAAACCGGTCTACAGATAGCACCAGTCAACCCCGTATCGAGCCCAGTCACCACCACACCCCGTGTACAAGCCCCATCGAGCTCCACACCAAGCTCCACACCTACACCAAGTACACCCACTACGTCTGAAAACCCACCGGATTTCATCCCTCACACTGAACAGACAACGACGACCGACGTTGTACCCACCACCATCATCACTCGCAGTGAACAGACAACGACGACCGACGTTGTACCCACCACCACCACTCCAGTTCGCTCGTACCAAATTTACAAGAGCGGGTTACCACGACAGCGCATGCAGCTCGAACCATGGACCCTCGGTGGCAGCATCCCTTCACTTGCGTCATCGCAGGACCGACGGGCTCCGGCAAAACGCACTTCGTCAGGAAGCTCCTTCAACACGCCGACAGCATGATCACCCCACCCATCGCCCGAGTCGTGTGGTGTTACGGAGAATGGCAGGCAGCGTATGCAGCAATGCCCCACATCACGTTCGTGGAAGGCCTACCCAAACTGCCCGATTTGGAACCCGACACCTTGGTGGTTCTGGATGATCTCATGGCGGAGACGGATGCGCGGGTCACCCAACTCTTTACCAAAGGCAGCCATCATCGACGGCTCAGCATCATCTACATTGTGCAGAATCTGTTCAGTAAAAACAAAGAACATCGGAATATCAGCTTAAATGCCTACTACCTGGTGGTCTTCAAAAACCCGAGAGATACCACTCAACTGCTGCACCTGGCGAGACAGATGTATCCCGGCCGCACACCGTTTGCGTTAGAAGCCTTTAAAGATGCCACAACCCCTCAGCACGGGTATATGCTCTTCGACCTCAAGCAAGCCACCCCCGACCACCTTCGACTACGGACCGGCATCTTTCCCGGAGAGACCCACCACGTGTACATGCAAAAATAATGTAAACACATCCACAGTGGCGCCTCCATCTGGGGGTGTGTGTGTTTGATGATGGGGATAATAAAAAGAATTAATACCACAGCATGGTTGACTTTGTCTCTGTTCTCTGAAGCAGATCAAAAGAGCAGAGTTGTGGGTTCTAGCATTAGTTGTACATGATGTCTGCGCGAGTACCGAAGCACGCTCCGACGCTCCGTGTATTGAAGACGGCCCCACCCGAGTTGGTCCGAACCATTGTACGCGGTGCGGACCCTGACCTTGTACGCTGTCTGTGCGAGATCGGGCACAACCTGTTAAAAGGCAACGTACCACTGACTCCGGCTCAGAAGACCAAGTTGGCCAAGCATAAGACAGGTCTCCGAACCCTAGTCCAGAAGCGGGTCCCTCAAACACAAAAGAAAAAGGTGTTACAGAAAGGCGGCTTTCTCGGGGCCATCTTAGCACCGTCGGCCGCTTCCGTGTTGGGTCCAGTATTGGGTGGACTCTTCGGCCGACAATGAACCACACGGAAAAAATGGTCCTCGTCGAACCACGGTTCCTTCAAAACCTCCAATCGCCCTACCCTGTCCCACCTACGGTGAAGACCATAAACACCCTCGATGGAGAGATGCAACAGATCTTACAGAGACCGGGGTTGAGCGACAGTGAGAAAGTACAACGGTACAATGAGACGCTTCAACGGTACATGACGTTCATGGACCAATACAAAACCCTCCCTACCCCAGCACCACCACCACCACCACCACCACGTGACACACTGCCTACCTCAGCACCGCTCCAACAGCTGCCATTACCAGGGGTACCACCCACAGCCCCACAGTGGGTTGAAGACGAAGTGGTTGCCAAAGCACAACGCACCATAGGGAATAAAAGACCTGCACCACCGAGACCACGCACCAGTCGACGACCGACCCAGCGACGACGCACATCGAAGACCCAGGATATCTTTTCTTAACCATGTCCTTGATCCACGCAGAGTCCTGCCCCTCCACCAACAGTGAATTTGATTTGTGGACCGTGCCGCCCACACAAACCAGTGCCGAGCAAGGATTATGGGTGGAGCATCTCCCGCTCCCCAGGGCCCATCGAGTTCACCATCAGCAATGCGGATACGGCCTATGTGGATTTAGCCCATACGTACTTGTATGTGAAAGCCAAGGTCGTCAATGGGGATGGCCCCAGAATCATCCAAGCTGCAACGGTGGGCCCGACGAATCTCTGGCTGCACTCGATATTTCAACAGGTGGATATTTTTCTCAGCGACAAACTCATCAGTGACTCGACCAACACGTACCCCTATCGAGCCTACATCGAGACACTGTTGTCGTATGGACGAGAGGCTAAAAAATCTCAGCTGACAGCCGCTTTTTTCTACCAGGACACAGCCGAGCACATGGACACGGTGGACAATGAAGGATATAACAAACGGAAGGCTTTCACCGCGAACGGCGCCTCGGTGGATCTCATGGGTCGACTGCACGCAGACATTTTCATGCAAGACCGGTACCTCTTGAACAAGATCCCCATCAAAATCCGACTGATACGGGCGCCTCCGACCTTCGCCTTGATGGCCACTAACGTAGACGGGCATGCAGCCGACTATAAGATTGTTATCCAAGACGCAGTCCTGTATGTCCGAAAAGTGAAACCGAATCCAGCCGTTCAATTGGGACACCTCAAAGCCTTGGAAACAAAACCAGCCCAGTACCCTATCCGACGTGTGCAAACGAAAGTGTCCTCTGTGTCTGCTGGAAATATGAGCGCTAACAAAGAAAACCTGTTCCTGGGGGAACTACCCAAGCGATTGATCCTGGCCTGTGTGGAAAATACCAGTTTCAGCGGAGCCTACCCAGAGAACCCGTTTGACTTTAAACATTTCGGCATCAATTTTGTGGCCCTGCAGGTGGACGGACAACAGGTCCCAGCCACGGCCTTAACACCGAGCGCAGGCGCAGGAATTTCACTCGAGCCTATCAGAGCCTGTTTACAGCCACCGGTCAAATCAACCAGGACGAAGGGAATATGATCAGTCGGGAGAACTACGCGAACGGATACACGTTGTTCTGTTTCGATCTGACCCCCACCTTAGAGAACGACCATTAGCTGGCCCTCGCCAAGCAAGGCAATTTACGGTTGGAAATCCACTTTGCACGAGCCCTTGGGACCACCGTCAATGTGATCTGCTACGCCCAGTTTGACAACATCATTCAAGCGGACAAGGCGCGCAACGTCCTGTGTGACTTCTCCACCTAACATGGATACAGACCAGATAACCACCGTGCTGGAGAATGACCCAGAGACACGTATGGTCTTTCAAGGGGTGTTCGCCCGAGATGTGTTCCCATTAGACCGTGTGTATCCTGCTGCTTACGTTCTCAACACGGACCCGATGGATCGGCCCGGTGAACATTGGGTGGCCGTGTACTTGACAGAAGCGCAGGGCGAATACTTTGACCCGTACGGCCTACCACCCCTCCATCCCGATTTAACAGACTTCATGGATCAAGGCACAGAGACGTGGTGTTGGAACAGTCAAACGTTGCAAAGCCTGACCAGTAGCGTGTGCGGACAATATTGCTTGTTTTACCTGTACCATCGATGCCGGGGCAGAACCTTATCTACCATCGTACAGATGTTTGACGAGTACCCCAAGGCCGAGGACCGCGATGTACTCGTATATGACTGGGCCGTCCATCATTTCAATGTACAAGCCCCGTTCTGGGCTTAAGTTCTTTCAATGTACAAGCCCCCTGTTCTGGGCTTAAGTTTACAAGCCCCCTGTTCTGGGCTTCAGTTCTTTCAATGTACAAGCCCCCTGTTCTGGGCTTCAGTTTTCACGTGGTTGTTCTCACGTTGTTGTTGTTACTGAATAAAAAAATGAGATCTCACCAAAAAACCCTGTCTTGTGTGTTTTCTATATGAGCATAATGCATGAAACTGGCTTTGAACACCGTATTAGCCAATCAGTGGCCTTGAATGGGGCCAAAGGTAACCCATCCATGTCCAGAAAACATTACCCGGGTGTAAAAGAACCTGGATGTAGGCGCGGACGTGGGCGAAAGCATCCCAGTACCCGGATGTAGGCGCAGACGTAGAGCAAAATTCTAGTACCCGTCCATTGGTTCTTTTATCCATCGCTTATTGGCTCTTTTTCTCGACCGCTGATTGGTCCAAATGGAACTGCCCATCCTTCCCAGGTTAATTTACAATCTCCTTTTTGGGTTCAAGCTCTGTATATCGATGCCGCAACATTGCTGCCGAACCTTGCCGAAAGGGAGACCTTGGACCTTTTGACCTGGATGTGACCTTTGACCTTTTGACCCGACATTCATCCGCGCACTGCCGGATGCGGCCGGAGTAACCCGCGCGCTGCGGCCGGGACGGGCCGGGCCGGGCCGGGAAAAACCCCACAGACAGGTCAGTACATGCATTCCTATCATGTTCCCAGGTCACACCCCATTCACACAGACCCTCATGCATACCCGGATGCAGGCGCAGACGTCAGCGAAATTCTGGCGGGAAAACCCCCACAGACAGGTCGGTACATGTCCTATCATGTTCCCAGGTCACGCCCCATTCACCCAAACCGGAAGTGACGTCATACCCCTAATTTTACATGCACCCATCCATGACTGGATGCCCCTTCACGAATGCTTCACTTTGATACCTCACTCGACTCCATCGGACCATTAGTGGCCCACCTAGACCGCAAAAACGTCTATTTCCACACCCGTTTCCCACAATTCCCTGTCTGTGCATGCGCAGAATGTGGACAACGGCCGAGACACTACTCCAGGCGGTTGCTCCCTCACATAGGCTTCACATGGATACCTCACTCGACTCCATCGGCCCATTAGTGGCTCGCCTAGGCCCCAGAACGTCTATTTCCATACACTTTCTCTACTGCGCATGCGCAGAATGACGTCTGTTCCACGTCACACCCAGCCCGTTGGATACTCCCTCACGTATGCGTTACATTGATACCTCACTCGATCCAATCGGCCCACTTGTGGCCCACCTAAACCCCAACACGTCTATTTCTATACTACGGCCAGACTGCGCATGCGCAGACTATTGACAACGAACGACACACTAGCCCAGGCAGATGCTCCCTCACGACAGCTTCAAAATAAGACCTCATACGACACCATAGGATCATTAGGGGCTCACCTAAACCCTAAAACGTCTATGTCCACACCCTTTTCCCAGAATTCTCTGTCTGCGCATGCGCAGAATGTTGACAACGGCCGAGACACTAGTCCAATCGGATGCCCCCTCACATAGGTTTCACATTGATACCTCACTCAACTCCATCGGCTCATTAGTGGCTCACCTAGATCCCAAAACGTCTATTTTCATACCCTTTGTCTATTGCGCATGCGCAGAATGACGATATTCCGACCCCACATTCATCCAGTGGGATGCCTCCTCACATAGGCTTCACATTGATACCTCACTCGACCCCATCGGTCCATTAGTGGCCCACCTAGACCCCAAAACGGCTATTTCCATACCCTTTGTCTACCGCGCATGCGCAGAATGACGATATTTCAACCCCACACCCAGCCCGTCGGATGAGCCTTCACGAATGCTTCACATTGATACCTCATACGACTCCATCGACCCACTAGTGGCCCACCTAGACCCCAAAACGTCTATTTCCATACACTTTGTCTATAGATTTAATATGCATTCCTAGTACCCGTTCTCTGCATGGCAGAACTGTACAACCCAGAACAAGTCTGGACATGCCTTGATCTCGGGGAGCCAGGTGTTCGGCACGTAAGCTCACTCACGCAGGCGCCAGACCAGGTGTTCACGGTGTCGGCAACATTGTAGCGAACGTGCAACATTGTTGCAATTCGGGGAGCCAGGTGTTCGGCACGTGAACTCACTCACGCAGACGACAGACCAGGTGTTCACCGCAACATTGTAGCGAACGTGCAACAATGTTGCAATTCGGGGAGCCAGGTGTTCGGCACGTGACAACCCCAAGCAGACGACAGCGAAATTCTGGCGGGAAAACCCCCACAGACAGGTCAGTACATGGCCTATCATGTTCTGAAGATGGAAAAAGACACGGAGATCACCGAAAAGACACGGACGTACCGGAAAAGACACGGAGGTGAACGACATTGTGGAAAAAACCCACAGACAGGTCAGTACATATCCTATCATGTTCCCAGGTCACGCTCCATTCACCCAGACCGGAAGTGACGTCATACCTACAAGAGCGCCCCTGGCGGAAAAAAAGGAACCAAGAGTTACCTCCCTGGGAAACAGTACTCGAAATCAGTAGACACTACTACTTAGCATCCATCCTATCAGGACGGAGGCGGGAAAGGCGCTCAGATTGTCATTTTGAGAAGAATGCCACATAGAGTCTGGCCCTACCAAGTATTCTTACTACCGAGACAATATCTTCAGTACTGGAGCAGGCTACCAGCCTATGTCGCATAGGCATGTATCACAGTAAGTGTTTGACTCTTATCCGCTATTTCTAAGAAGTTAAGTGAATGATTGACTCTTGTGCGTTATTTTCGGCACATTATGACGCCTAAAAATTTCAAAATAGGCCTACATCATGCTTCCAATTGTATCAGTTCCGCATAAATCTCAGCGAGTCTTACAGGATTAAGGAAGACCAATCATCCAATCAGGAACGAACTACGCAAGAGGCTTCAGCCAATAACAATGAAAATACGGAATATCGGTTATTTGGGAGAACATCCAGTCAATAGGGAATGAACGATTATCCCGGGAATGAACGATTATCCAGCAATTGGGAATGAAAGATTATCTAGTCAATCGAGAATAAACGATTATCCAATCAATCGGGATTGAACGATTATCCAACCAATCGGGATTGATTGATTATCCAGCCAATCGGGAATGAACGGTTATCCAGTCAATCGGGATTGAATGATTATCCAGCCAATCGGGAATGAACGATTATACAACCAATCGGGAATGAACGTTTATACAGCCAATCAGGAATGAACGATTATCCAACCAATCGGGATTGAACGATTATCCAACCAACCGGGAAAGAAGGATTATCCAGCCAATCGGGAATGAACGATTATCCAGCCAATCGGGATTGAACGATTATCCAACCAATCGGGAATGAAGGATTATCCAACCAATCGGGAATGAACTATCATACAGCCAATCGAGAATGAACAATTATTCAGCCAATCGGGAAAGAACGATTATCCAGTCAATCGGGATTGAACGATTATCCAGCCAATCAGGAATAAACGATTATCCAGCCAGTCGGGAATAAATGATTATCCAGCCAATCGGGAATGAACGATTATCCAGCCAATCGGGAATAAACGAGTTATCCAGTCAATCAGGAATGATTGATTCGTTGGATATTCTTCCCAATAACTGTCAGAGCATCGATGTCTGTCCGTATGTGAGAGTGTGTGCATCACGCATTCTGATAATTTGAAAAATTATGCTTCAGTTTCGGTTTCGTGGAATGTTTATGGCGAATTGTAAAGAAGTCCATGCATAACCACAGGTCCTCAAAACAAGAGTTTTGGGGGGTGGGGAGCATGAGGTTATGTATAGAGACCCTATATTTCGATATTTTATCCAAAACCACCCTCACCTCCCAAACACTCTTGTTTTGAGCGCCTGTGTGTACAACCAAGAAGTCAGTCAGAACTGTTGACTTCGATGACATTTTCTAAAAAGTAAATATTGTTCGGCCTAAACATGAAATCATTGATCACATCTAGTTGATAGAATCAGTTACACTATTTATAAAGCGATTCATTGCTTACAATTTCATCCGCCAGGAACGATGGAGCCAGGAAGTTATGGTGTTACCTTTGTAAAACGGCGAAAATTTGTTTTCTGATGTGCCATTGTTTTATTGCCCGTGTTTTTCGGAATAAACTAATATTGGAATAATAACACGTCTGGTCAGTTAACTGAATATCCGATCAAAGAGTGACATTTTTGTTTCACTTGATTTTGTTTTTCGTCAACAGTTGACTCGGAGTATGGTCCGAACACATTGACAATTTGACCAGTGTAAACGACGGGACATGGATACCCGGTGCACCATCGTCCGACGAATGGACCTTGAATGTGACTTTCATGACAAATACAATATTTGTTGTTTTATTTTGTTTGGTTTTATTCAGGCCCAGTTACGATAAGAGTCTCTTTGCATTGGTTTGAGGTTGACGCGGTGAGATTTACTTCAGAACACAATCCTAACACAATAAGTGAGTGAGTGAGTGAGTGACTGAGTAGGACTTTACCGTCGCTTTTAACATTTTTTTTCAGTCATATCACAACGACCCTGTCACGTTATCCTGACACCGGGTCAACCAGTCCTTGATCTATCCTCTTCCTGCTGAGCACCAAGTTTTTGGTTGCACTCGGCCCGAGATTGAACCTGAGACCTGTCGATTGCCTGGAACAGTACTATATCGGGAGCTCCGAAACGCGGTCATATATTCCCTACTGTGAGATAATCCGATTGGGGGCGACCCATTACGTGTGTGGCAACACGGCTACACCCCGTTACAGAGGGTAAGGCATGCGCATTAGACCATATCTAGCCCCGAATAAACATACCAACTACCTCACTGTGGCAATCGGATTCGAACAGACCTTCTTGTGTTCCGGGATGTGTCTGTATACGTCACAGCCACGTCATAAAGGTCAACTTCCGCTGTAGGAAGATTGCATTAGGGTCGTAAGGCGTCCATGTAGGGGTAATCCACAGGGGGTGTCTTTTGTTTGGCCCTGATTTATCCAGATTAGCAAGAGTCAAACAAAAGGCACCCATGTGGATTACTCCAACATGGCCGGCTTATGGCGCTTATTGTAAGGGCGACAGGGACAAGTGGAGAGAGACTGTGAAACGGAGCATGCGCTGTGAGGAGCTTGCAAACATACTTGGCTAAGTCAGGTACATTATAGCTGGAGTCGATTATATGGCGGTAGGCGGGCACTGCCGATGTCAGTATGATGTCGTACTTCTCCCTATCTGATGCTCGACGAATAATCTGAAAGGCAATATGAAAAATTATTTTACATACTTCGATTGTGATGTTAGATGTTAAAGTATGCGAGCAGCTTCGCTAGCCATGACCAGACAAAGTAGCTACATATACATTGTAGATCTCAGTACAGACGTTTATGACGTATAGCTTTCTTGGCTAGTGAGGATGGGAGGACAGTTATCAAGTAAACTACGACGTCCAAATTTATACTAACATTGGCATAGGCTGAATCCAGGTTCATTTATTTATTGGTTAAATGAGTCTATGGACCTTGGTTTTATTTAATATTTTACCAACGCTGGCGTTCACGAGACAAATGCCGTTGCCAAGACGAAACG
Organism: Hanleya hanleyi; assembly: GCA_036873755.1. Classification (NCBI taxonomy): domain Eukaryota; kingdom Metazoa; phylum Mollusca; class Polyplacophora; order Lepidopleurida; family Hanleyidae; genus Hanleya; species Hanleya hanleyi. Next base: position 144,439 of record JAVTVY010042391.1, read on the forward strand.
TATTCAGGTCATGAGCGCTGGTTAGGCAAATAGTCAAATGTCGATCGATGTCAGTTCGTGTATATACAAGAATTTGGTCTACCGAGAGAAAAATACAGATCGCATCAGGCTACTGAAACAGATTGTTCTAAAGATGGCGAGAGAGTAGCGTGTGCTACTATCTTTAGTTCCAAAACTAAATCCTGTCGACTACCAGGCAAAAGTTCTTTATTCATTGCAGAAGCGAATGCTCTATTGTCAGCTTTAGAAGGTATTGGTCCACTAAAAGAGAAAAATATGTCATATTATCAGATTCACTGTCATGCCTTCAAGCGATCAAAAGTGGAACTTCAACTCATCCCACCATCTTGAATATTCTACATTTATATAACCATAAATTTGATCAACAGATTGATAAGGTTGTGTTGGTTGCCCAGTCACGTTGGCATCAAAGGAAATACCGAACCTGGTGAAATAGCTAAGGCAGCCCTAAATAATGAGGTTGATCCTGTTGGAATCCCATATTGTGATTTAGGACCCTCTATCTGTGCTTATGTGAGGAAGCTTATTCAATATTTATGGGATGCTGAGAATAATAACAAACTTCATGAGTTCAAAATAACTATAGGCTATACTCATTTGAGCAGCCAGAAACGTTTCGACCAAGCCATGGTCAGGCGGTGTAGAATCGGTCATACACGATTTACTCACGAACATTTACTATAAAGAAAGAACCAGCCCCGAGGTGTATTCCATTCCACGAAGATCTCACAGTGAAACATATTTTGATCGATTTTAAGATTGTAAGAGATTCTTTTTATCGAGCAGCTACTGGTTTATGTTATCTGTCAATCGTATGCTATCGATGCTCCCCAATCGTATAACTCGCTATATAGAATCGTACTTCTTTCAATTGAATTTGGTGTTCAGAGCATGGGCCCAGGTCATGAATATTTAATAGCCTTATTTCATGACGGCCACATTAGGACTACTTTACTTGCATTCGGTGAGGAGGACAGGGTCACTGTCTCCGTTTACCCCAAGGTTTATACCAAGGACCAGTCCATATATATATCTACCCGGCATTATGGCGTCACACTGTCTGAAGCGCGACAACATCAGAAGATATCCCGTCAGTGTGGCGTCTGATTCGGCTGAGCCAACCAAAACGCCCCTACCATTAATGTCCCCTTGAAAGCACACTGAGGAGTTCTCAGGTAGGATTTAATTTTAAATTAGATTAGATGGTTACCTGTAGCAGTAATACAAAGTCGTCCTTCTCGGTTGGAGATGGATATTCCCAGTTAATATCCAATCCATCAAAACCAAAATGGCGGAGTAGCTTGACGACATCTCGTGCGAATCTGTGTAAATTATATGAAAAAATAAATAAAAATTGGACGTAATTCATTGGGGGATGAAAATGGAAATAAAATCCAAGGGGAAATATAGTCCGATCGCTATGTTTTAGTCAAACTTAGACTTGCTTTCCTGACATTCACGAACACCTTCCATACAAGGTTACTTCCCTTCGTGCCTAGCGTGTGACAAAACATATACTCTTGCTTGGAGTTTAATTCACGAATTGGGAATTAGAGGAACTGGAGGAATGGTAGTTTCTTCCAACATTGAAGGGTGGACTGAACTTTCTATATAGGAATGTATTCCTTTCTCACCTGTACGTGCCTACTGCATATAGTCTGTCCACATAACTTCACATGCCGCTATCCCAGCTACATTTGATCTGCGTCCGTATTCAGGCTACATTTAGCCTTTACACGTGTCCATAGGTAGAAGTAAATGCGTAAAACCGCGCGAGCTGACATACTTATTTGCCCCCCCCCCGCCCCCCACCCCACGATAAAACTCAAGGGGGTACTACTTCTGGGTTGGGATCAGAGGTCAACCCGCTGGGTCTTACGCTAGACTGGTACCCATCCACTGCGCATGACCCGCTATCGCTATAATCCCAACGTTATTAGACGACGGCGGTCAGTCTAGGTTTTACGCCAGCTTTCTCTTCGCGACTTAATACCCGTGGTCGCTATAGTTTCGGTCGGGTGAGGTGTAAACACAATTGACTTCTCTGGCAGAGGTTGCCTAAAGGGGCCAATGGATCAGGACTATTGTTTTCAGTGGTCTAATGTCCATACGACTCGAGGTCACTTGACCGGAATTCTAGCGACCACGGAGATTAAGGCGAGAAGAGAAAGCAGACGTAAAACTGCGTGGGTTGACCGTTGGTCACAACCCAGAAATAGTACAGCTTAAATTTTACCCGAGAGGAACAAATAAGTAGGTCGTACCGTGCGGTTTTACGCATTTACTACTACTTTCGTATAGTATAGTCCACATAGTATGTACATGCGTCCGTATCCAGAGTCCATAAAGTATGTACAAGTATCTGGATCCAGTGTACCTACAGTCTGTACATGTTTCTGTATCCATGGATAGGAATAGGCGCCTCAGTCCCTCAGAGCGCTTGCCGGAAGAGGTGACTATCTGGGGCACCCGTGGGGTTCTCGGGTGTGAAAAGAAATAGGACCCCATCCGTGAGGTCCCGGGTGTTAAAAGGAATAGGACCCTACCCGTGTGGTTTCCGGGTATGAAAAAGAATAGGAACCAAACGCTGTGGTATGACTGAAATAGTGTTGAAAGCGACGTTAAATCATATCCGTTCACTCACTCCAAGAAAAAAGCAAACTCCCAGATATGAGGGGAGATATATGTTCGTTGTGTGAGACTATAGATGCTCTGGTGATGTAACCGAACGAGAAATGTTTCCATGTCTTTGCCCTAATATTGTATCGCATTCATCTAAGCACATACGATATAGTTCAGTTTATGGAATATTCGATGTAGAAAAATCCAAACCTTTCTCTTTCCGTCTTTGTCTTCACCACGCTTGACAATGACCCCTGGATTGACAATGAGACTTTGAGCTCTGGATTCTTTTCTTTAAGATTCAGCAATCCCTGGTATTTTTTCTCGTCTTTCCCGGTAGGTGGCGTTATCACACCTTCGCTCACATAGGCGAAAGCAAATATAATATGCGTACAGAGGAAGGCATCCACTTCGCTCGCTGGAACGTTCTCCAGATATCCCGGGTAATAACAAACAAGACTTTGATCGTTCCCTGAAATTATCAATACTCATAATTCAGAATATAGAAAAAAATTATCGAGAAATGACAAATATTCAAAATCAGCCGGGAATTGTCACGAGAAGCGCGAAGGATGAGAGAGAGAGAAATGGTTCACAAATCATTAGACCTAAAGAAGACCATGAGATTTTAATCGTTCAGGAACATTTTCGGTAATGTTCACCTGTGAAGACTGACCAAGACCTGACATTCAGTCCCTTGGCGCTAGTACGATAGATTACTGTGGAAAATACCAGCCAGGACTATTTAACGCGAGCACCACAGCTACGTGTTAGAGTTAAGGACATTATTCGTATGACAGTTACCATCAATTTCAAAATATTAAACGCAAGATGGTTACCTGCAAGAGAGAAACGGTCAACAATTTTCAATGATGACATCAAGACATCATGATGTTCTTTATATAAATTACTTATCACTGACCAGTGCTTTGAAGTCAAAAGTCCATTGAATGGATATCTCACGAAACTTCATCCCAACTCATAGACCATGTTGCAAGATATTTTTTCATTTAAACTTTGAGAAGAACCTAACGTGTACACCTCCAATTCAATCGTCCACAGACGCAAGTCCAAGATGACCACATGAATAGTGGCGAACAGCTAAGACAGATGTGATGACCACATGCATACTGACGAACAGCTAAGACAGATGTGATGACCACATGCATAGTGGCGAACAGCTAAGACAGATGTGATGACCACATGCATAGTGGCGAACAGCTAAGACAGATGTGATGACCACATGCATAGTGGCGAACAGCTAAGACAGATGTGATGACCACATGCATACTGACGAACAGCTAAGACAGATGTGATGACCACATGCATAGTGGCGAACAGCTAAGACAGATGTGATGACCACATGCATAGTGGCGAACAGCTAAGACAGATGTGATGACCACAAGCATACTGACGAACAGCTAAGACAGATGTGATGACCACATGCATAGTGACGAACAGCTAAGACAGATGTGACAATAAACTCTTCACATGAAAAGCTCATTCTCCAGTTCACAGACCCACTGCATTTTACAGGTTAGGACGATCCCACTCTCTATGATCGAGTTAAAAAATGTATTTTTTGGTCAAGAAATCAGTTCGCATAACGAATTCAGCAAACTCCCCTTGAGGCGCACACAAACATATATATCCCCATCCCCATTGTCATCTATCTAATTTGCATAATAATATTCCTCGCGCTATTAGAAAAATACTGACTGGTTCTTCAAATGTCAAGTTACTTTTAGGACATGAAACAATAAATAGATTAATGCGCCTTTGGAGGTTTGGAGCATTGGTTAAGCAAAATTATCAAGGAAAAACTACCTTTTTTACCTCCGTTTTTAGAGAGCGGGATCTCCATGCTTCGATCAACCACCTCGCTGGGGGTCTAATAACACCCCAGCCACCAGTCAGAGTTTTGGACCGGATTCGGGGCCTTCGCGCACATCGCCGGAAGTGACATCATATACAGTAAAATAGATGTTTATCGAACATTTCGATTACTTTTCAAGTCTGCATAATACCTCTGTTGACCTAGCGTTAATAAGAATTATCTGGAGATAATTTTCCCTGTTTATCTGGACAGAGCATATCAAAAGTAGTTCGCTCATGTGCAACACTAAAGGAGTTGTTCGGCCGGATTCAAACTGAACCGTGCGTTGGTTGGTTTCCCCTATACGTCATAGCAACGTAGTAAAGGTCAACTTCCGCTATTGGTGGCAGGGATGGTAATGGAGCCTGCGAAATGGAGCATGCGCTGTAGGGAGGTTGTGCTTCGATATGTAGACAAATCTGTTCAGACTGCGGAATTTTGGTCAAGAAACGAACTGTTCGGCGACACCAACGGGTATCGTCACTCATAACCCCATTTAGTTTGGTTAAGGTTCGTTCTAAGTGATGCTTTTATGTGCGAGATGCTGTTCAATTGTCAGGCGATTCCTGACAGCCTGTAGGCTGTTCAAATGTCACGGTGTGTACGGTCTTCTACAATATTGTTCAGTTCAGTTTTCTCTAAAAATGTATCAAGCATAAACTTCCTCTCTGTATAGCTAAACTATTTCCTGTGCTTGTGTTAATCATGTTAATTGTACAGAAAGCCCAAATGTTGCATTGTTAAGCATACATTTTGTTGAACGGCGAATATGAATAAAACAGAAACCGATCGATTCAGTGGAAACTCCTCCCTGGTCATTTCAAGATCAATTAAATTTCCATGATAAACACAAATATCGTATTAGCGATATAGTTTCCTCGGCGATTGAATTTTCATCTGATGTTAGACACACGGAGATTGTCCATGTAGAACATAGATTAAGTGACTGTTTTATCGATTTAAAAAAAAAAAATTATGCTAATTATGACTATTTGTCGGTGGCTAATTTTCGAAGTTCTTTTGTCGTGTTTATCTATACCGTTACAGCAGACATCCCAGCATACGTTATATCTCTAAGTACCCTTGGAGTCTATTAGTACCTCGTATCGCTCTGCTAGGAATCCATTGAAAGCACAGTATCACACCGAAACTCCGAACAGCGCATGTCAGCTGTATTACTTCCGTTACCATGGAGATCAGCTCGAGAAGAAAAACAAGGAGAAACACCGCAAATTAGAAGAGATCCTTCGCGGGTAGAATCAAGGGAATATCCATTTCATTTGGATATATATTCTATCTCCTGATAAGGGACAAATACAACGAGGACTATGTGAGCGGAAACACATCCTATAGCATGTGATGTACCTCACGTGCGGTCGTCCCCTTCCAGATCCTCTGTCTGTCTTTATCTGTTCCCTATGAAGACTGTAGGACTCTCTGTTAAATCAAGATATTAACAGGCAGTGTCTGCGTACTGTTCCAGCTGTCTCCCATTCAGTGATTGGTCATTCGACCCCGTCATAAACTAAGACGAGCATTCTCATTGGATCACTATTTATAGGAACCACCCCAATCTTCATATACAACCACGTGACTCTCAGTTGACCGATGACATATTGCGGCCTCGTTTTCGATTTCAAAATCTGCCGTCTATGGGAAAATGTTATTGCTGCATCAGCCAGACATTGGCCCTCCGTAAAAGGGTCCAATACTATAGGCTACACGTGCGGCGGATCACGGTTTACAGCTGAGAGCTGTAAAATCTTTACACCATTAATGCGTGAGGTACTATCTTCGACGGAATAAGCCGAGCAGTCGCGAATGTCCGTTGAATACACTCGACATGGTCTCGGATAATGTCACTCGACACGATCTCGGACAATGTCAACCTCCCCACAGCGCATGCTCCATTTCGCAGGCTCCATTACCATCCCTGCCACCAATAGCGGAAGTTGACCTTTACTACGTTGGTATGACGTATAGGGGAAACCAACCAACGCACGGTTCAGTTTGAATCCGGACGAACAACTCCTTTAGTGTTGCACATGAGCGAACTACTTTTCATATGCTCTGTCCAGATAAACAGTGAAAATTATCTCCAGATAATTCTTTTTAACGCTAGGTCAACAGAGGTATTATGCAGACTTGAAAAGTAATCGAAATGTTCGGTAAACATCTATTTTACTATATATGATGTCACTTCCGGCGATGTGCGCGAAGGCCCCGAATCCGGTCCAAAAATCTGACTGGTGGCTGGGGTGTTATTAGACCCCCAGCGAGGTGGTTGGGACAATGTAGGACATTATAACCTCGTGCCGCACTGCTAGGAATCCATATTGGCATCCATGTTGAAAGAATAATATCACCCGGAAACTCCGAACAGCGCATGTCAGCTGTATGACTTCCGTTACCATGGACACTGATGGAGATTAGCTCAAGAGGAAAAACCGAGAGAAACACCTCAAATTAGAAGAGATTCTTCCCGGTAGAATCAAGGGAATGTCCTTTTCATTTGGATATACATGTATATTTTATATCCCGATAAGAGAGAAATACAACGAGGACTTTGTGAGGGGACAACCTGTAACCATCTGGTTCATCTATACGCGGTGAGACTGACCCTGGGATCCTGTGTATCCATTTTCAGCCTACTTTAGGCAACTGCAAGAGGAAATTTCCAGAAATCAATACCACGTGACTTCGTCAGCCAATCAGCTAAAGTCTACCGACGTAACCCCAACGTAACCCGCCATTTTCGAGTCATGTGATATATTCGTTCTTGGATGATACCAAAGTTATTCATACCTATATATTTTGTAAGCACAGGCAATATCTGTTTCCGAAGTGGTATGAAACCCTGTAATTTATCAGATTTCTCGAGTCTGTTCTCCGCCGGATAAAGGCCGAACAGAATACGGTAAAGTACCGGATATCGCTCCGCGATAATGGAGACACGATTCGCAAGCCATCTTATGGATGGCGAAGTGTACGCAAATGTGTGAGGGGAAACTCATCCTACAGCATGTGGTGTGCCTCACGTGCGGCGGATCACGGTTTACAGCTGAGAGCTGTAAAATCCTTACACCATTAATGCGCGAGGTATTATGACTTCACGGAATAAGCCGAGCAGTCGCGAATGGGATAATGTAGGACATTAGTGCCTCGTGGCGCACTGCTAGGAATCCTTATTGGCATCCATGTTAAAAGCACGGTATATCACGCCGAAACTCAGAACAGCTCATGTCAGCTGTATGACTTCCGTTACCATGGAGATCAGCTCGAGAAGAAAAACCAGGAGAAACACCTCAAATTAGAAGAGCATTTGGATATGTTTTATCTCCTAATAAGGGATAAATACAACGAGGACTGTGTGAGCGGAAACACATCCTATAGCATGTGATGTGCCTCGTGTGCGGTGGATCACGGTTTACAGCATTCGCAACTTCTCGGGGATCTCCGGTTTGAGATGTCCCTCGAAGGCCATTGACGCCATATTGGACTAGAGCGTGGTCACGTGTGTTTCGGTGTCAGGGAACTGTCAGTGACGTCACGGGAATTATATCTTGCCAATACGTGGCGTGTGTACCATTTAAACTGATGGTTTTCTATTGAAACGTGCTTCGAATGAAAAGAATAAACAGTTTTTAGAATATCTGACGTAAATCAGAGACTCGCAGGGAAATATTTGTTGGTCGGGGATTAAGGCTTCCGCGAGAGTGATTGGGCTTCGGAGCCACGTCACATCTGGAGATTCATAAGAAATTCATGTTGTCGTCCCCCGAGCGTAGAATCAGTCCCCTTCGTAGATTTCCGCTCGGGAGTTCCGAATGGGTTTACAGCTGAGAGCTGTAAAATCCTTACGATGCGCGAGGTACTATGACTTCGACGGAATAGGCCGAGCAGTCGCGAATGTCTCGAATACAATGAGTACCGTATTGAAATATCAAGAGGTCCTGTGATTCATGTTGTTTGTCGATACTCAGCACTTCCACTCCTGAAGACAGTTCTGTAGTGGATCGACTCATAACAGCGTTGATTTTCAACTGGTACATTACGAACTATCGCATCATTGGGACTATACAACTTACACAAGCGACACGTTTAATGTTAAAGCTACTACTCTGTGATATTATATTTCCATGGGTCATAACTACGGTGGCCCGTAGGGGACATTCATGTTTTTTACCTTTTAGGTGTTTTTCTCTGACTTTTTTGTGTTTTCCTTCGACTTATCCGTGTTTTCTTTCGACTTTTTCGTGTTTTTCTTCGACTTTTCAGAGTTCTTGTTCGAATTTTCTGTGTTTTCTTTCGAAAACATCGCGAAACGAAAAAAATTGTGAAATACTTTCCACCGCGGTGAAATACTTTCCACCGCAGTGGAAAATACTTTCCACCGCGGTGGGAAATACTTTCCACCGCGGTGAGAAATACTTTCCACCGCGGTGGGAAATACTTTCCGCCGCGGTGGGAAATACTTTCCACCGCAGTGGGAAATACTTTTCACCGCGGTGGAAACTTTTACACCGCGGTGGAAAGTATTTCCCACCGCGGTGAGAAATACTGGAAAGTATTTCAAGTATTTCCCATCGCGGTGGAAAGTATTTCACAATTTTTTTTCATTTCGCGATGTTTTCGAAAGAAAACACAGAAAATTCGAACAAGAAATCTGAAAAGTCGAAGAAAAACACGAAAAAGTCGAAAGAAAACACGGAAAAGTCGAAGGAAAACACGAAAAAGTCAGAGAAAAACACCTAAAAGGTAAAAAACATGAACGTCCCCTACGGGCCACCGTACATAACAAATATGATTATCAGTATTTTCGAAATAAATTTGTAATCCATAGTGTATAATTTGCCGATGGACAGTTCAAGCATCCGCGTTTGTGGTTTGGTTTCGAGTCTTGCGTGCTAGGCGATTCCGGCGGATCATATTTGGAGATTCATAGGAAATTCATGGTGTCGATTCCCGAGCGTAAAATCGGATCCCTTCGTAGATTTTCGCTCGGCGGTCCCGAATGCGTCGAAGTCATGTATCATACCAATTTACTCTGAAAAAACATTTGTGTACAAAATTGCACATCTACAAAAAATGTGTATCAGGAGTATACACATAGACAATTTGTGTACTCTTTCTACGCAAATTGTGTATCACAGCTACACAGTGATTGTAGATGTTCAATTTGGTTACAGCGATGTGTATACCTAGGGTACACAGTTTGTGTACTTTTGGTACACAACTGTTTTTAGAGAGTAAGCAAAAGCAGGAGAATTGTATTCATCACTTTTAAGTGTTAAATGCAACATTTTAAGCTGTTGCATCCAACACTTAAAAGTGGTGAAACAACTTTCTAAATGCTTTCCCTCCTCCAACCCTCTAGATGTTAAATCTAACATTTGCGTTTTAAGAGTGTAGTACATTATCTGTCTGACTACACCTTTCTCATCCCGTACATTCACAGGGCACAATTGTCAAGATCATATTGATGATGCTACTACTGGAACACAACTTGGCTGGGTGAGGCTTAGTTGGTTCGTCGTGATATGACTGAAAAAAAATGTTGAAGCGACGTTAAATCATATTCACTCACTCACTCACTCACTCAATACTTGGTCATACTGCTAATTTCATGCTACGGTACTATACCCATGCAGTGACATGTAGTACGGACGGACGTCAATACGTACGAATGATAAAAATGTTCGCCTCTTTCTTTTTTGTCCGTTAACTTGTGTGACTAGACACACAAGTATTCTTTCGTTCTTTACATTAGAAAAGGTGATTCTTCACAGTAGGATACACTTTTCAATACGTAATTTCTCTTATAAGAAACGATTCTTCCTCAATACGTAATTTCTCTTATAAGAAACGATTCTTCCTCTGTAGAAAAACAATGGGGTTTTTTCTTCTTTTTTTCTTACTGATGTAGGTTTTCAATAAAAATCGCACATTGAAAAAGGGTAACTGTACAACATTTTAAGGATTTCTCAACAATGTTTCATTGTCGTTGACGATGATTACAATGTTGCAAGCATTGTTGACGATCGTTACAATGTTACTAAAAAAAGACACACAAGCTATCATTCCTCCGCACGCAAACAGGCACGAAGCTCCGTACTGGTGTTAGGCATTAAAACGGTCTCGCTAAATGGGCGGCATAAACAATAGGACTAAAACATAAACCGGGAGTACTAGTTCTGTCAGTTGATTGGTTAACAGGGCCAAAATTGATCAACTGGAAGTGAAAATAACAAAATCTGATTGGATAATTTGTGTCGTGCAAGTCCCCAATTATCTAGCGATATGCGGGCGCGTGGCAATGAAATGGCAAGATTCCATTCGCGACTGCTCGGCCTATTCCGTCGAAGTCATAATACCTCGCGCATTAATGGTGTAAGGATTTTACAGCTCTCAGCTGTAAACCGTGATCCGCCGCACGTGAGGCACATCGCTATAGGATGTATTTCTGCTCACATAGTCCTCGTTGTATTTCTCCCTTATCAGAAGATAAAATATATATCCAAATGAAATGAATATTCCCTTGGTTCTACCCGCGGAGAATCGCTTCTAATTTGAGGTGTTTCTCCTGGTTTTTCTTCTCGAGCTGATCTCCATGGTAACGGAAGTCATACAGCTGACATGCGCTGTTCGGAGTTTCGGCGTGATACTGTGCTTTCAACATGAATGTCAATATGGATTCCTAGCAGTGCGCCACTTGGTACTAATGTCCTACATTATCCGAGACCGTGTCGAGTGGACAGGGTTCTATACCTTCAAAAGATTCGTCCAAGTAAGGTGCGGTTGAAGAGCCAGATATAAAATATTACGTACGGAAGTCGATGGGCAAAAAATACAGCATCTTGTTGAAGCCAACGTCATGCATGGGAGGCCGAGCTATTCTCGCTTTCAACCAAGCAAGAAAAATGTATACACTGGGAGGAGAATCTCTTAAAACGGTGTGGAATATTTCTCTACCAGTGAAATATTCCATAACATGATAAAATATTACAGCAAAGTCCTTAACGTGTTATGAAAAATATCCTAACTTAAATAGTATTCTGTTGGAGCTATGATGGATGGAAATTTCATAACATGTTACAAAAGATTTTTTTTCATTTTATTTTACCTCATAAGTGCAATGAAAGTGTTCTTACACATTTGCCGTCTATCCGAGAACATTTGACGAGTTATACATGAAAATCAAATACGCAAATAGAAGCGGACAAGGCAACGTGATATGAGACCTGTTAAAAACCGTCGACCCGTCAGGAATTACATCATCGGAATCGACCAAGATGGCGTCTAGTCTGGAATTTGATATATTCATCACGCTTTTGTGTGCAAATCGTTCTTTATTGCCATCTTCAATTATATATAGACGACTTTGTATCGATGTTAAGTGATTGTGTCAGAGCAGCGAATATATATTTCTTGAGTCTATAGCGTCCGGTGTACATATGCGACACAAGTATTTACCCGCTATTGAAAGAAACAACAAAAATGGTGAAAAAACTAATCTTTGCGATCCTAGTTCAACATCGGAAGAATTTTTTTTATCTTGAGCCTCGATGAATCACATTTCAACCATATATCTGTCTTTGACACCCGACAAGTTTGGCAGAGATAACATGTTTCTCTCGTTATATAATTTCTAATAATAAGAGATGATTTGCAATTCTACATACGTCGACACACCTTACTGACCGCCTATTATGACTTTATACGGCCGCATTGGCATTTGACCGCGAGAATATCAATGAATTGTGACGTCAGCCTATACAATTGAATGATCGGTTTCGTATATCTAAAGTTATTTAAAACGCGATGGATTATGAACATCACAGAGAAGTGATGATTTTTATTTTATTTTATTTTTTTTACGCTGCGAAAAAAAAGAGAGAAATTTTATTCAGAATCAACCGCTGGTTTTTCATGAGCCCCGCTTTAGTGCTACAAACAGTAAAGATGCAACTCTTGTTCTAATCGTTTACACCTAAGATACTATTTGACGAAGACTAACACAGTTTATACGAACATAAAGCCGAGGTGGCGGGGTGAAGTTGATAGCATGCAGATCAGAAAGAGAGAGAGAGAGAGAATTAAGGTTTAACGTCGCGTTCAGCAATATTTTTCAGCTATATAGCGACGATCAAACAAACTTCTTGTCTAAGTGTGTCAACGAAACAAGTCAACAACTCAACAGTGATCAACGCAACACATTAAAAACCTGTGTGTACTTTGAAATTTATACAACAGACCGATTTCTCTCAATAACCTAAAACCGAATCTTCTTTTATATCCGACTAAAAAGATCTTCTAAAGTAGCTGTTCGATGAAATAAAGATCTTACCTTGAGCATTATATGAGGGAAGTAGAAAACTGAGTAATAACAGACACACTGTCCTTACTGGCGACCTGAAATAAATTTACATCGGCTTTAAAATTTGGATCTTTCAGACAGCCATATAATGTGACGGCCCGATACCTTTGAAACGTGATCGGACATGGGGAGTTAATTAAGGGCAATGGACAAGGAGGGTATAGATATCAGGAAATAATCATTGAAAGGTGGCGATATAAATACACGCATAGTGCATCACCGTTAAAATGTGAGGGTCACTGCCATGTAACAGTGATGATGAAATATGACGATAGTTCTAACTCATCCCCTTCTCTGAATGTTGGTGATGGTCCCATCCCTCTCTTTTGACTGTGCAATTTGGTTCAGCTTGTATCGATATGTGGAGATGATTAAAGCAATATGCGTTGAATCTATATCGAGGCATTCTCCTGGTATCAATCAGCTGTTGTATCTCAGTCAGACAATATCTGACAGTATCTGATGCAAAGAGAGCGTCTATGGAGGGAAAAACGCCCAGACGTCTTTCGGCGTGAATCTGCTCTCGACGTAACTGCTGTGTAAATCGTGTCACGGCGTATACAATCGATAGTGCCCATCTAAGAGATACTCTCCTCTCTTGGGGATATAGAAGGGTTTTCTCAGAGTGAAAATGGAGGGTTCCGCTCGAAATTCGTTTTCTGTGGCGTACAGATTTAAATTTTCCTTTTTTTTTCATCGCATTGACCAAACCAATAACCATAGAACACACCAAGATGCCGATTCAATGCGTGTGATTGTTTAGTACCAGAACAGGTGCTGAAAAAAGATGCTGCACTGTTTAATTGTAGTTTGCTATATGCCTTCTAGATGCACCTTAGATATGTTTGGTGGTTTAATCGACTAAAATAAAAACAGTTCACCTCTTCTTAGATGAATTTTATAGAACTTTCACCTAAAACGCGCGTGTACAAGTTGTGAGAAGTAGTAACTTTCACACTTTATTTGTTTGAATGACGAAACTATATATGGTCTATACAAGTATGATTCTTGTGTGGATATAATCACCAACATCCCTAATGTTCCGTGAAAAACAGTTTATTGTAAAATAATAGTTTGAGACTTTATCCAGGAAGCACAAAGTGCTCAGATGATGACTCCGAGTGGCAACAGTATATCTGAACGATTTCATTTCAATTTTCAAAATGACAATCAACGATTTTGCAGTCCGAACGAAACATTTAAAATATAAACAAACGCACGTACCTGCTACAAGTGGGATCCATTACGAAGATATCAACCTCTCTTCACGTTTCTCTTTTTAAATTTCAAATAATTTCGATACACAATCCTGGACGCGGTGATAATTGAAACAATAAAAGTTTCTGAAAATTCCGCAGTTGCTCTGTGAATGTTAACGCACCGTTATGAGAAAACTGTAACGTTCCACGGATATTTCCACAGTTCTGTTGAAGGCCGTAGGGCCTATATGGCCTGGCACTTTCTCATCCAAAATGAATAAATTGTAGTTTTCTGCCAAAAACACACCTTTACGCCAATTCCAGCGACAAGAAGTCGAAAAGAAGTGTGAATTTTCTCAGACACGCGGTGGACTCGATCTCAGTCGTTCTTGTGTCCTCATATAGGCTCCGCGGCACCGAAATGCTTCAGCGAGGATTCATAGCATTTTTGTTCAAAAACTTCAAATCGAAACTGTTAAAATTTACACTAAGATCGCAGTTTGCCTCCGATAAATATGAAAACAGTTCAATCAATTGATGAAGAAAATGTACATTGCTCATGCCGCCAGTGCTTTTGTTGACAGGGTTTTGTGTACGGAGTAAATAGAATTTCCGGGACGGTCGATAACTGTTCACTTTTGGCAAGAAGCACGCTTGGGTATTTGCGATGTTCTTTGCCATGTTTGAACGATTCATGCCCTATCTTATACTGGGGATATCGCTCTCAATGTCTTAACCCCTTAATCCCAACCTTTTTCGTTGGACGAAACGAGAGGACTTACTTTTAATTCTAACGACATTGAACTCTCTTCATTCCTATTTGCCTCTTCATAAGGACATTTAAGAGATTTTTTCGGTTAACCTGTAAGTAGTATCAAAGACTTCAATGTACTGTCCCTGGTAGTATATAGCCGTGAAATCCATATGATTTCTGTGGGTGTGAGGGAAAATGAGGCGTAAATGGGACGTGACCTTTTTGACCTTGAGGTCAAACCGAGGTCAAGTCCGGTGATGACGTCACTTATGGTCACGTAACTTCTGGTGCTTGAATGAAAAATAGGATTCTTTTCTGAAAAATAAAACAAGGGAAAACACGGACTTCACACTCAAAAATGGAGTTGGGCAGGGTGTCAACTTGAAGCGCTCGTCGTGGTCGGTCATGTGATGGGTGATTACATGTAACAGTAGCATTTTCCTGGAACCATATCATGTGGAAACACGGACTTTATACCCATACATAGGCAGAACACCCCCGTCAAATGGGTCTAGGTGGACCGTAAAGGCCGTCTTGAGGTGTCTTGGAGGGTGTCCCATTGAAACGCTCGAGGAGTTGACGACGATGGGAGTGGTTTGAACAGGAAATAACATCATGTTGTGTATGCAAGGTCAAGGGCTAGTAGTGAAAGTGGGCATTTTGGAGGTGCGCAGGGTGTGCTTAAGCGATTGACGGGCCATTCAGCATCCAAATCTAGCGTACAGGGTCTCATATTGAAGCTCTGGGCATGTAGATTGCGCTTGGTGTGGTTTGGACGGAAAGTGACTTCATGGTGCACATGCGCCATCGAGGCGTAGTAGCAGAAGTGGGCAATTTCGAGGTGCGCGGGAGGGGGGGGGGAGGATGTTTGGGCGATTGAGGGACCATTTTTGGTCCAAAGATACCGTGCAGGATGTCATCTCGAAGCTCTTGGCATGTAGACTACATGATCTGGACGTGACGTCATGATGCGCATGCGCAGTCGGGAGTAATAGAGAAAGCGGGCATTTTGGAGGTGCACAGGGTCATGTTGGTGCGATTGAGGGACCATATCTGATCCAAATAGCGTGCAAGGTCTCGCATTGAAGCTCTCGTGGTGTAGAATAAGACTCGAGTTATATCCACGTGACTATGAAGTCATCAGTAGTAGAGTCGCTATGGTTTGCACTTGAGGCATGCCTATACCCATAGAGACGACTCAATCAGGTAGATCCTGGAGAGTGCCCAGGGAAGACACAGGACCCCGGATGGTGTTGCTGGGTAGGGAATAATGGGCCTGTCTACCATGGTAGAGTTACCCATTTCCCCGTGTACAGAGTGATGAAGTTTGTGAATGAATGAATGAATGAATGAATGAATGAATGACTGAATGAATGAATGAATGAGTGAATGAGTGAGTGAGTGAGTGAGTGGGTGAGTGGGTGGTTTTCTATACGTCAAACCGAATGACTGGTTTTCTATACGTCAAACCGAATTACACTTCAAAAGTGGTATGGTAAGTGAATGAGTGACTTACTTACTTACTTACTTAGTCAAACATGTCAAACATCCGTCTTAACCCATTGGCGCCCTAACGCTGGTGATTAAGACCCCCCCCCCACACCCCACACACACACAATACCACGTAGACAGATCAAGTATATCCCCACGAGGGTACCCCCACTTGCCATTAGAGTCGGCAGAGTCCTGAAGATTACGTCGGGGACCCTATACATAGTACCTAAGGCCACGACGGCAACGTGCCAGGCTTTGGTGCTCGCACTGCTGGGTCGAATCCCACCAGTGTCATGAAGTTTCCCGTTCTCTCGCTGCATAGTTTATGTATTGCTATGCATGGGGATTCCCCTTCTCTCGCTGCATGTATTGTTATGCATATAACCGTGAAGTGCCTGGGGTATAGTCGGCACCTCCGAAACTGCTCTTTCTCTACTACTTCCCATCGCTCTTGCTCATATCACCACCAGTCTGATTCTACCCGATAAGAGCTTCAAAAGGATACCATCCACGCTTCATTTGGACCAGGGACGGTCCATCGCTGCCCCAAAACGTCCATTCATACGCTATTTTGCTACTACTACCCGGTTGCACAAGCGCAGTTGGATCAAGTGGCACTTCCAATACACACCAGTCCAGTCGGGCTCTAACCCACGAGCGCTTCAATACAACACTTTGACCTTTCTTTCTTTCACATATTGTGTACCGGTACATATATTTTCTCTTGTCGTTACATTAAAACACAATTATTTAGGACATTTTATTTTTTCGATTTCAATTAACCGCACCACGTATAGGCCAAAATCCCGCCTTATCGTACTATGTCCTTTGTCAATGAACCTAGACCAGTTTTACTCCCGAATCTGCACCCTGATGTTTCGCCTTGTCCGACTCTGCTCGTCTCTTATCCCTTCTTGCTCCTCCCTTGAACCATCGTCCCAACCACAGGGGCTCGTTACCGTTATTAATTGGTTAATTAGGTTAATTACAGAGGGGGGGGGGAGATAAATCCCTACCTCGACCCCCCCCCCCTGTAATCAACCTAAATATCCACTTAACAAGGGTAACGAGCCCCTGTGGTTTCAACATACGTTTTTTTCACTTAGCTCCGCAGATCGAATAAACTGCGGTAGCTATGTGTATTAGCCGTACAGTGTACGATGCCCTTAATCCTGTTTGCTCCTCTCTTGACCTTATCCTTTGCTCCCTATTCACTGATTACGGTTATCGAACCTGTTTAATAGCTTCATCGCTTTAATTCCATTACTGGATTTTAACCAGTCTTATTTAAAAAAACAAACAAAAGCTCGTATTTCTTGAAAACTATTCAGCATTTTACATTCATCATGTTCATCGAACCTTGGCTTGGTTGTTTTCCGATAGCTGTGCTTCGATTGTCCGAATGATGTACTGCGCATGCTCAGATATTGCTCTTTAAAGTGTGGCCTTCACGCTTAAATCGCAAATGTTAGATTTTACATCAAGAGTGTTGGAGGAGGGAAAGCATTTAGAAAGTGTTGTTTCGCCACTTTTAAGTGTTGGATGCAACAGCTTAAAATGTTGCATTTAACACTTAAAAGTGATGAATACAACACTTTCTAAATGCTTTCCCACTTCCAACACTATAGATATTAAATCTAACATAATTTGCGTTCGCATTTGATCAAATTTGGTTGAATTTCAAAAAAGAAAAGAAGAAGAAAACAAAATCCACAGAAAACGATCTAGATTAAAATTAGAAAAAAGGAGGCATAGTTATTTTGTTTAAGGTGTGTTCTACTCAGCAAAGTCATCAAATGAATGAAAGAATTTACCTTGCAAACATTGGTCTATCATAAGCTTCGTGTCTTCACTGGTAGGCCTACATTAGCTACGGTACAGCTAAAGACATGCATTCAAACTGAGGTAACTTCATATCTATCCATCTCACGGTCAATAAATTCACATTTTGCTTATAATCCTGGGATAATAATACTTTTCACTATTCAGTATATATGTATAATGATATTAATGTTCTTAGGTCTCGCAATAAAAAGATATTCTGACAAATGTAAGTGGTTGTGCGAAAGTCTGACAAGACATTACAAAGACTGAAAAGTAACAACAATTTTTATGTTCAAATTATAATGCCGACTTGATTACTACGAAGTCCACTTCAATGTTTTTTAAACACATTTTTGTTGAATTATATGAAAACAGAATTCAGAAATATATTCTGCTGCGAAGACATTTTGTAACCATTCCCGCCATCTATAATTAAAATGACTTGGGGGCCCAAAATCGCGTCTGCAGGTACACTAGATTTGTCTCCCCTGTTCCAGTAGGTTTCCGCTAGATACAACTTTTTGGGTTGGCTGGGCACTTTCGTATCGGACATTTCGATTGGTTAATCGCTTGGTTATACCTGAAGATGGCGAATTGACAAGCTTGGTCGTCGAAGTGTTTATCTTGCCGACAAAACGTGTTCTTGGTTTTGTTGCTTCAAACTTACCTCAGGAATTAGCATACGTATACTCTACACTGGCTGTCAGATGATATATTCAAGGTCTCTCACTTTCCCGTTACGTTCGTCTCGGATAATAAAGCCATACATTCAGACAGGTAAGTTGAACTTGAGCAAGTTGAGCAGTTGAGGCTCTCTGTTGTTGTTGTTGTTGTTGTTAATGTTATCCGAAACCAGTGCATGCCTTGAATTTGGGAAATTTGAGGGCAAGACCAGCTTGGTGGAATTTAGGGCACTAAGGCCTGGATGGCATAAAATTACTTCGAAATTAGCAGTGGGCATGAAGGCCAGTAGGTAGAGCATCGAAGGCAATGCGTTAAATCCTACTCACTCACTCACTAGACCCAGGTGCCTGTTCACTCAGGCTGATGCTGAGATGACAGGCACAGAGCGATCGAGTGGCCTATCGCCAGCATTGAAATAAACATGCAATTTTTCCAACCTACCTGCAAGTACATCGACTAAAACCAGCCTGTATGTTAAGTTTGGGTCCCATACAATGATATTATGCAGTAATTCCGTGTCTGTAGGGTCTGTACTATTTATTTCGAGTGAAATCCAGTCAGGAGCGAAGACAGAAACACGTCCGTGCCCGCCATCTTCTCTAAAATTATGACTCAAAACACGTCGGCGCGAGAAAACGCGCGGTAAACACTGGTTTGTTCAAATTGCAAACCTAAACACGTGATCGATCAAATCGACTCCTATCGCACGGGCTGTCCATGCAACGATCACTGTCGAGTGAAATGACGAACACGAACAGAGGCATCGAGTCCATAGTGAAAAATGTATTACCGTATAATTTGAAAAAGGGACAAAAAGTTCTTCCTGATATGCTCTTTACCCCTTGAGCTAGGGGGGCTCAAAATTACCACACTGTGGCCTTGAGTCAAGCTGTAGCAAGAAATGTGAAAACAACTTAAATAACAAAAATAATGAAACTGGACACTTCGATCACGTCACATTGACCTAATGTTTAATGAGGTATTTTTGTTCGATTTTTTTGTCAGATAATTTATTTATGTGTTTTCGCCAAATCTTCCAGATAAATTAGTAAATAATACCGTCATGTGAAATAAAAACGGTTCTTCCCTACTTTTTCTTGCATTAAAGTAGGAATATTAAGCAGAAATGTCAAAAACATCATTTTTCCTGGTGCCGCACGTGGCCGACATTATAAATTTACCCATGATCCTTCCCCCCCACCCCCAGGGGTTGAAATGTTTCAAATAATTTACCTGTCACATGAGACAGTTCACCAAGAAATCAACCTGTCACATTTAAGAGTTACCTGAACGTGCGGCTGTTGGAATTGTCAAGTATGTAATTCAAGATTAATGACAAAGTCAAAGCTACATGTTGCAAGCTATCAATAAATTAATGACACCTTGTTTCCATGCTCTAATTAGCAGCTGTTTTGAATGAATTTTGTCAGAGAACACTAAAATAAAATCAATAAAAATTATTGGCTACCTGTCACTGGAGACAGGTAATTTATTTCTCTACCTGTCTCTTTAAAAAATTACCTGTCAGTGACAGGTAGACCAATCTGATTAAAACTCAGACTTAATAAACCGCTCCTCTTTCGGACATGTCGCTGATTAAGATCTGGGACAGTTCCTATCTTAAATCTGTCGCGCATGTCAGACTGGCGACCAATCACAGTCCAGCCTCAACAGGCGAAGAGCCTGTATTGGCGTTTTCCATTTGGAGGCAAGGCCAGCATTGCTCCGGTATAGTGAATGGAAGTGCACAATCAAGGCATTGCCAGCGGCCACGCCGACTACGCGAAATGGAAAGCGCCCTATACCGGTATTCAGTGGCGGCCAAGTTCAAGCAGGGCGAGATCTAAAATTATGGTGTGTTGGCGTGCCCGCATTAAAGCAGGAGCAACTACAGATGCTTTCTTGCATGCTACGTAAAAGACACTTATAGCCGTTCTTCTTACCGGCTACGGGAAATCTTTATGCTGCCGAGTGTACGGACGAGACGCAGAAAAATCCCCGCCTGAGTGAAGCTGCAGACGGCTGACGAAGACGTCCTTGCTGTCGACTCCAGTCCATGAGCGATCCGTTGCTCTCTTCAATGACAGACCAGGTGAAAAGATCAAGGGATATTTCTTGCACTGCTGGATATATAGGTACGGTTATTTGTTTCATAAAATCAGTTCATAACTGCATCGCAACAAGAACGGAGATTAGGAGATTAGCCGACACGCTACAATACGAGGCGTCTCATTGGGCGACTATTTGACCCGGAAACTATTTGATTCAGAGTTCATCTGACGGATTTGTTATAGGAACTGTCCCAGATCTTAATCAGCGACATGTCCGAAAGAGGAGCGGTTTATTAAAGGAGTACTTAACTTATTTAATATAGGTTCCTATTACAAAGGTTAGACTCTTAAAGAAATATAACCAACTATTTTACTTTCGTAGAAGGCGATAACCTATTATTTTTATTACAATTTGTGAAGTCATGTTTCCGCTTTGAGGTAGACGTGGGCGCCGCCATATTGCCTGTGGGATGACGTGACTGATGACGTCAGAATTCAGGACAACGTCACGGATAACGCTTGATCCAGGGACGTTCCAACTACGGCATTTGATTTACTCTGGGTTCGAGTTTTAATTCCAGGAATAAACTGGCGCGGCAAATCCCACGGGGGGGATTCCTAAAAGAAATTGGTTTAGGTTATCTTCGCCAACTGAAAAATTTCTTCCCCCAAATTTTTCAACTGAGACTTGCCCGATTCAATTTGGACAAAATTTGAAACTGAGCGGTAAACTGAAAGAGTGCCCTCTGCAATTGTCCAGTTATTTCAGTTGAACGACGATGCTTCTAAGGTCATAAACATTTTCATGATTACACTTGAACTACTAAAATCAAGTAGAACGTCATTGGATTAACTGGGTTCCCTCTTCTTCGAATTATCGGCATGACCAGCACGATCAACCTTAAATCTCCATGACGTTGTGACGTTTTTAGATGAGTATAAACTCACTTCCGCTCATCTAAAAACGTCACGCAGTGATGCAATGGCGGCGCCCAGTGCACGCCGTTGCGAGCAACAAATAGTCAATATTTCCTTTATTTCGCATTCTATCAACGTAAGTTTTATACAATAAGGTTTGGAATACGATTGCTGATAAATATAGTCACACTCAAAAATAAGGTAAGTACTCCTTTAAGTCTGAGTTTTAATCAGATTGCAGGTAGACAGGTGTAAATTTCGACCCCTGCCACCCCCCACCAGACCTGGTGGTGCGCTTCAATTTTCCCACTTTTTTCATGACGCATACTATTTATCATTCGAATACAGTTAAAGAAAATCACATAGTATTAGTGGTATCTCCGTTGCAGAGACTTATGATGGATTTCGTTAGGAAATATATTTGGTCTTGGAAATTTCTGTGTCGCCATATTGAAAGTTGGAGAAATGACCCCAGAAGCTGGCCTTCGCTGTACAATTCTGTCTCTTTGACAGCTGTGGATATTCAGAATTGAGAGGCAGTTTTCTGTTCTTCCCTCTGTTCGACATTTTACTCGACAGTGATCGTTGCATGGACAGCCCGTGCGATAGGAGTCGATTTGATCGATCACGTGTTTAGGTTTGCAATTTGAACAAACCAGTGTTTACCGCGCGTTTTCTCGCGCCGACGTGTTTTGAGTCATAATTTTAGAGAAGATGGCGGGCACGGACGTGTTTCTGTCTTCGCTCCTGACTGGATTTCACTCGAAATAAATAGTACAGACCCTACAGACACGGAATTACTGCATAATATCATTGTATGGGACCCAAACTTAACATACAGGCTGGTTTTAGTCGATGTACTTGCAGGTAGGTTGGAAAAATTGCATGTTTATTTCAATGCTGGCGATAGGCCACTCGATCGCTCTGTGCCTGTCATCTCAGCATCAGCCTGAGTGAACAGGCACCTGGGTCTATCACTCACTCACTCCTGCTTTAGCTGTTTAGTAGTGGCCTTGCCCTTGGTCTGCCACCCACTGTCATGTTGGTACAATTGTCCCTCATTATAACACGGTTTCAGTATAACACAGACACTGTTATGAACTTATGTCTCCCATTATATAACTAATAAGTATTCAACTGTTGTGGATACTCATTATTGTGTGAGTCGCCTACTGTCTGTCCCAGATAATATATCCGAGACGTTTTCGTCACTATTTCGGAGACAATTTGTCGTACAACATTGAAACTTCACACAGTATATAAACAAAAAAATACTAATTTTTCCCCCATATTTCATTAAAATCTGTTGAGAATTGACGAAAATCACCAAATACCTACCATGTTATTTTGGGACAATGCATGATGACGTTGATCTGCCAATGTTATAACATGCAGGCTTGACATCATGCCATCAAAAATTAACCCACAAATCTCCCATCTAATTTTTGTTTTCACGATTTATTGAGAACTACTGGAAGGATTTTCTTGATACTTTGGAATGAAATTAATACTTAGATTATCTACTGTGTGAAGTTTCAATGTCGTCCGATAAATTGTCTCCGATATATCGCCGAAAACATCTCGGATATATTTTGTGGGACATGACAGTAGAGTACGGTCAATATTTTGTACCCCAATTTCAGTGTTATATTGAGGGACAAGTGAGGATTGATGGAGATCGAATGCTTTTACCCTTGTTGATTAGTTCCACAGCACGTGGGCATCTATCATGTCCATGGTAGATGACCTAGTTCAGGAATCTCATGTGGAACTTTTCAATGCAAAATCTGTATTTGTTTTTGTCTCGGATGCCCGAAGGGCTAAAGGGGGACTATATTATTGGGGTCCATCCATCCATCCGACTTTGGAAAACTGACTGGATTTTTTCCAAATTTGGTGTGTGGATACCTAACTTCAAGATCTCGCTTCGGATTGTTTTTCACGCCGATCCGCATATAGGTGGCGACATGTGAAGGCCAAGTAAAAATTTTGTTTCTGGACAATAAGTTAACTTTAAAAAAACTGAACAGATTCTTTTCAAATTTGGTATGGGGTTACCTTGACTCAAGATCTCACTTGGAATTGCTTTTGACGCCAACCCGCATATATAGGTGGTGCCACTTGGGGGCAAAATTAAAAGTTTGTTTCCATAATAACTTTTGTAAACCTGAATGCATTCTTTCCAAATTTCATGTGGGTACCTTGCCTCAAGATCTCGCTTGGGATTGTTTTTATCCCGATCCACCTTTTGGTGGCGCCACTTGTAGGCCAAGTTAAAATTTCATTTTCGGACAATAACTTCTGAAAACCTGATTGGATTAGAACAAATTCGGTAATTGGGGGTACCTTGTGACTGGATCTCACTTGTGATTGCTCTCCATGCCAGATACTAAACATTATGGTTCCAAGCCAAATCAATTGCTCCAACTTCGGGGGACTTCAACCCTTCGGGTTTTCATTCTCTGTAAAATTGTTCATTCTATGTGTCAATTGGATCCCCCATCCCCCCACCCCCGGGGATGAGTGGGGGCATGCACATTTGCCGTGACATGCCCCCACCCCATGGGGCATTTTCGGCAAGCCATACCCCTCGCATACCCTTAACATTTCCACCATATAGCTCCCACATCAGCCCCACCTCTGGACGTGGGGCATTTTACCAATTGATACGGTACTATAGGCCTGTCTGCGAACTCAAACGTTGTAAAACAGTATTTCTAGTTAGTGTAAACAACTAAATTTCCAAAATAGTAGTATATATACATTGAAATACCCTTTGATATCAGCTCATCTGGGGATCTTGGAGCAATATTCCCCGTTTTGCACCAAGGAAATGCACCACGCATCAAACCACCTCGGCATCCAGTGATGACACCATCTTGTCCCCAACGACACGATACAATTACTTTTTCGATGTATAAAACAACCGAAAACAGAGTAGATTTCTTATACAAGGGAGGTAACTCATTGCAAGTTCATGTTTATTCCTGTTTGTCAACCCCCCACATGTCCCCACCCCCTGGGGCATTTTTTGGTTGCCACAGGCGGTTTTTCCCCCATGATGCCCCCTGGCCATCCCCGGGTGTGGGGGATCCAATTGACACACGCATTATGTCTTGACAATAAAACCTGACGTCTGAGACAGGTAATTAACCCCGCTTTGGAATCAACATGTCAATGTCTTCTAGTCCTGCGAGACTCCACTAATAGGCGAGGCTCTATGGGAAAGGCCGGGGAATATTGATTCTATGTTTCGCGCGCGCGCCTAGATTTTACGTGAATGTGAAGCCAATACAAATGTATACACATGTACCGCGTAGAATTTTGCCAAATCTGGCAGATAAAAACACAAAGTCACTAAGTCTAATTTAAGATGACTATAAACTTAAGTTTATATGGTTTACCAGATTTGATGTGTTTTAGTAACAGCAGTCGAAATAACACCTGTCTATCTGCCGCAGACAATTGAATTTTCCCGGCGACAAGTGAAAAACAATCTACCTGTCCATGCGACAAGTAGAATTTCATCTAGCAAAACTATAAAATGTGATTTATTTTCTTAAATACCTGTTAGAAGTCTAGATCTATCTGAAGGAACGGACAATCCAAGAAATAATCCATTGAAAATTTATTTCAAGCCGATCTATGGTCACTGTTGTGGGTCCTGTCAACTTTGTCAATTTCCCGCGGCAAATTTTACTTCCTGTTGCACGTGCGTGGTAGCCGGGTGCATGTAAAATTCGGACCTGTTATGAAACGGAAAGGGACTAAGTCTTGTGTTTTTTCAAGTCAGTACTGATGGTAAATTATATTGGCTTTTTTTCTTCGGCTTGTATTCACAAGACAAACAAAGCTATTTTTCTATGCAGATAATCCAGTTAATTGATAATTCCAATGGGATTCTGCCATCTTCATTTTATCCAGCCAATTTCTACGTGCCCACTTCGAACCTGCCTTGATTTATCTGACCCCTTCAGTGTTCAAAATCCGAGGTGTAAATTTCACCTACAAACAACAGAAGAACCAATCAGAACGTACACATCGATTGCAAGTGAAGTCACGTAGTGACATCATCCTCTATTAGCGGCGCCTTTCCTCCTAATAAGGTGCCCACTATTTAGGTCAGCCAATCAATAACGCTCTTGTGCGACCCATTTCGAATTGCAAATGTTTTCAAGGTCAGTGACGTCTCGTGTCTATTTATAAGTTAATTTTTTAATATAATATGTGGGCCAAAAGAAAAAAAATAATAATAAAACAAACACCTGCCCACCTCATTTGAAAAAAACATTGATGGACTAGGACCACTGGGGTCTATGTTTTAAGTAGTTTAATTTGATTGAACATTTAATAAATTGTTTAAATATGTTGTTATAGTTTGTTATTACATGTATGTATGTCAGAAAACTATTCCCGAGTGTTAAACAATTTTGAGTCAAAGTCCATTTTGTCTGTGTTTTTATCTCTGACTGTGTTGTGTTTTTCACCCTCCCTCGTTGATTTGAAAAGCTGTCCTGACGAGAAACATATAATTAATTTGCACCGGCCAAATGGTAGCCATTCTCCCAAATTGGGAGCTGAGTAGGTGCACATGATTTCTGCATATGATCTTCCGGCCAGTTACCAGCAACTGTTTCCATCAAATGACAGCGCTAAGGAAGTTTCTTGAAATTAAGGCACGAGTTTCTTGATGGGAATGGCATATGCCGGTTTATCCAAATGGGATACACCATCATGCACAGTTTAGTGTTCTGATCTGGATGGGGAAGAGTTCCAATTGGAATGGCATATATTAATGCCATTACAATGTACCTCCATGCCATTTAGTAGGCCGGCCAAAGGCCTCAAAAACGCTTTTAAAAACTTTCGATGGCATTTTTTGTTACAAATGGGTACCCATGCTAAATTAGTTCTTTGAGTGGTGGAGATCAAGACAGAAGGGGATACCACCCTGATTTTGGTCAATTAAGGTCATTTTGGGGTCACTCTTTGGGTCAAATAAGATCAAAAATGGGTAAAAATCGATTATGAATTAACATCCACCGCATTGTTTGTTATCAATGAGTATCCAAGCTGAATTAGTTGTAAGTAGTGTAGAATGTCAGGTAGTCATAGATAACACATTTATTATAAGAATTGAGGTCATTTTAGGGTCACTTTTGAGGCAAATAAGGTCAAAACTTGGTGAAAATCGGTTATATGCACAGTACTAATTGTTACGATTGGGTATTCCAGTTGAATCTGTTGAATATAGTGTAGGGTTGGATGTAGTCATCGATAACACGTTAATTATTAGAATTAAGGTCATTTAAGGGTCATATTTGGGTCAAAAATTGGTGAAAATCAGTTATAAATTATAGACACAGCACTAATTGTTACGAATGAGGATCTAAATTGAATCAGTAGTATGTAGTGTAAGTTTTATATTAGTCATAGATAACACGTTAATTATTCAAATTAAGATCATTTTAGGGGAACGTTTTGGTAAATGAGCTCAAAAATGGGTACAAATCGGTTATAAATTAATATCTACAAACTAATTTTTACGAATGGGTAGACAGACGGAATTAGTTGTATGTGGTTTAGGGTTTAAAATAGGCATAATAACCATTATGTAACCATTATATTGTCTGTCGGCGATTATTTTTCTAGCTGATGATTGTACGAATAGAGCCAAACTTGGCCCATAAATAGTCTGATTGATCTGTGTTGTGAAGGGGCTTGGCTTTGAGAAATTGCTACTTTCAGCTCCATGTAATCACATTACCTTGAAATATAAGAGCAAAATGAGAATAGGAGTCTCAGATGAACCCACATGGTCACCATTTTGAATTTAATAATTGTATTCTCAGCTGAAGATTATGCCAACGGAATAAAAATAGGCATAATGTAATAAGCTATGGCCTTATTCTGCTCAATTTAAACAAGTTTGTACCTAGAATAAAAATATTCTAACAGTAATATGAAAAAAGAAGAATTTTCGGATGACTCCTTATGGTCGCCATTTTGAATTTAACTATCATTTTTAATCTGACGACTAAGCAAATAGATTCAAAATGGGCAAAAGGTTATGGGCTATGATGTGGGACCCTTCGGTTTTGATAAATTTGCACAATCAACTAAGAACAACGCCTTGACATACACGAGCAACATGGAAAAGCAGGAGATTCAGATAACCCCACACAGCTGCCATATTGAATTTGAACATCGTATTTTGATCTTGGGGATATGAAATAGATTCAAAATGGGCGTAAGTTGTGAGGCTATGCTAAGAGATCCCTCTCTGTTGATAAATTTGCACAATAAGCGAAGAATAGTGCCATGAAGTAAACGAGCAACATGAAAAAAACATGATTTTCAGATGACTCCATATGGCCACCATTTTGAATTTGATCATCAAATCTTGATCTTAGGGATACGTAAGTGGATTCAAAAAGAGTACAGGTCGTTGGGCTATACTTGGAGATCCCACAGTTTTGATAAATTTGCATAATGAACTGAGAATAATGTTTTGAACCATATGAGCTACGGCCAAAAGTGTGATTTTCAGATGACCTCATATGGCCGGCATTTTGAATTTGACCATCAAATCTTGATCTTAGACATATGTAAATGGATTCAAAATGGACATAGGATATTAGGCTATGCATAGAGATCCCTCAGTTTTGAAACATTTGCTCAGTGAGATAAAAATAATGCCTTGAACTACATGAGCAACAGGTAAAAGTGTGATTTTCAGATGACCCCATGTGGACGCCATATTGAATTTGATCATCAAATCTTGATCTGTGTGATATGTATATAGATTCAAAATACGCATAGGATGTTGGGTTATGCGGTCGATACTTGGTGTAAGAACGCATTGTTGAGGCTTTTGTTGAGGCTTTTGTGCAGCTGAAAAGGGTCACGTCTAGACGCATTGTTGAGCTCAGACAGGCTATTGTAGGCTTTGTCTTGTGCGTTCTTACACCAAGTATAAACCGGTTATGCTTAGAGGTCCCTCGGTTTTGCTACATTTGCATAATGAGCTAAGAATAATGCCTTGACCTACACTAGCAACAAGAAAAGTGTGATTTTCAGATGACCCCATATGGCCGCTATTTTGAATTTGACCATTAAATCTTGATTTTTGGCATATGAAAATAGATTTCAAATGGGCATAAGATGTTAAGCTATGCATAGAAATCCGTCTGGTTTGATAAATTTGCTCATTGAGGTAAGAATAATGCCTTGAATTACACGAGCAACAGGAAAAAGTGTGATTTTCAGATGACCCCATATGGCCGCCATTTTGAATTTAACCATCAAATCTTGCTCATTGGGATATGTAAATAGATTCAAAATGGGAATAGAATGTTGGGCTATGCTAAGAGATCCCTCAGTTTTCACAAATTTGCATAATGAGCTAAGAATAATGCCTTGAACTATACGGGCAACGGCTGAAAGTATAATTTTCTGATGACCCGATATGGCCGCCATTTTGAATTTGACCATCAACGCTTCATTTTTGGCATACGTAAATAGATGCAAAATGGGTATAAAATGTTAGGCTATGCATAGGGATCCCTCGGTTTTGATGAATTTGCGCAGTGAGGTAAGAATAATGCCTTGAACTACACGAGCAACATAAAAAATGTGATTTTCAGATTACCCCACCTATCCGCCATTTTCATTTAAAACATCATATTTTTAGCTGAGAATTAAGCAAACAGATTCAGAATAAGCGAAAGATACTAGCCTTGACGGGAGATTCCTCAAAATTAGCCAAATATAATATTCCAGAAGTACGAAAAGTCTTCACTCTCGATTTTTAATCATTCTGGTGATACCGTGAACGTTCAAACGGGCACTAAATTTTCGAACCCTCTATCACCCAGGCCAGAAAGGGTTAACTCAAACTACTTCAAACTCGAGAAAGAAACCTTCGGACTAACAAATATATTGATCGGAAAGGTCCAGTCTATAAGAAAATGGATGCTACCAAAATTCATCAACAAAAAATACTGAATTACCCTACACTAATATATAAAATTTCACCCGGTAGAACTAGATGTACTTCAGATTTGATACCCATTTCTTTACAAGGAATTTCACAAAAAAATGTTTTAAGTTGTTTTAACTCATTCAGTACCGAGCCTTATTTCTGGCCTCAGTACCAGTAGCTCCACAGCTGAGTCTCAATGTGTGCAGTGCAAGGACGTCCATCACAGAAGATGTCGACCAAAAGTTCATTTCAAAAATATTTTGTTTGTGAAAGTGAATAAAGTTTGAAACTTTATATCTCCATGAAATACACAAACATCAGAAATTGTGTTTGTGTTATTTTTATAATTATACATGAAATTATGCATGCAAATTTCATGAAAACATGTTTTTATCTGTTTGAAAAAATGTTTCAACAAAAATAACATCGAAATTGTCATGGTCTGGTTTCAGATGTACGTAATCTCTGGCTGGTAAAATTTATAGCTGATTGTAGTATACATTCCCTGGATAAAGATGATTATTTCCTCAATTTATTTCATCCACATATTACTTACAAATTAAAGTTTTAATCTGGTAGAAATGTCGTTGATAGTGATGATATCACGCCCAAAATATTGAAGTAGAAGGGTTTTTTTCTCGTCTGATTCAATCGCGTCCATGCTCCGTTTCCCTGAACCGATTTCAATGAATGACGTACCATTGTAAAGCCCATTCATTCAGCTTTCCTCTCATAGTACAATCACCATCGGATGGCCAGTGAAACGAAAGATTTGATTGGATTGAAAAAGGATGTTCACGAAACGATCTTTCTGATAAGCCCGCTGCTTTGGGCAAGTGGATTGGATAAGAGCCTTCACGTCACGAAGGCGAGCCAATCGGGTTGCCTCATTCACCGCGGGTTGGTTTGGAGAAATCAAAACAGAAAAGATGGAGCGAAATTCTGACAAGTTGGTGTCGGACAATAGCAGAATATTTGGGAAATAAATTTACCAAACGCATACGATCGTAGGAATTCTCAACAATGGATATATACCTGTACCTTGACAGAAAATTTGACAGAAAATATCTCGTGAATTCGTCAGATTTCTCAAGGAATCGGATGCAACTTCCAGGTATTTGAACATATTGCAATTGTCTGCCAAAACTGCGCGATTTTCTCACAGATCTCTTCTCGGATTATAGTTTTATTTCGTTATATTTTTCATTCAATACGAAAATGCTTTATATATAATCGGATAGATAGCGATCTTATCTTTCGATGTATGTATGATTTACGTGATATTTCTTCCTGAATAGACCAGGAAAATAATAATTCCAACGGCAGTGTATACGGCCGACTTCATTTTGGAAATTTTCGTGATTTTATTTTTTATCTGCGTTTTCAAACAATGATCTTGAAATAATTTCTCTGTTAGTCAAATCCAAATTTCAGAAATTGCTACGTCAGAAAATAAGCTTCGTAAACATATAGGCCTTTAATTATATTTGACAATGCTTAGATATGAAAATTCTATTTTCCCACGACAGTTATGTTTTGCGCCATATGGCGGTATGGGGTTGAGGAGGCCCAGATCTGTGACGCCAAATGGCGCTTACGGTACCGAATGAGTTGAGGCCCATCTTATGGCCATCTTTGGATGTTATTTGACCTCGACATGACCTGATAATGACCTCAAATTGCCAAAGTTGTCTTAGTATCCACCCTACCTTGAACCATACTGCATACAAAAGTAAATAACAAACAGCACAAAATATATTAAATAAAACAGCATTTTTGACCTCATTTGACCCGTAAAGTGACCCCAAAATGACCTTAATTCCAATAATTAACGAGCTAGCCATGCATGTGCTAAAACCATACAGTATATAAAACAAATTTAGCGTGGATAGCCATTGGTAACAAACATCACAATGGAAATTAAGTTAGGAACGACTTTTACCATTTTTGACCTTATTTAACCCAAAAAGTGACCCCGAAATGATCTTTAACGTCCAAAATCCGGGTGGTATCCCCTCCCACCTTGAACCCAGGCACAAAAAGAACTAATTTAGCATGGGTACCCATTTGTAACAAACAATGCCATCAAAAGTTACATTTCGTGTCTTTGGCCGGCCTACTAATTGCATAGTATGGTATAAGCCATCCTTTGTCTGCCGAATTCTGAGAACTATGCCATGGAGTTCCTAAGTTCCAACTCGGCGCACCATGCCACTCTGTTTGGAATGCCTTATCCCAGTTCCTAGTATGCTCCAATTTCAAGAAGCTCCCTAAGCTGCACAGATTAGTGTCTCGGTAATAGTACTGAACTACCCGATGTTTACATGTATATGACATCTACTGAGTGATAACTTCCTCCATTGTTTTTTGTTCACTAATCCCTTCAAATAATTAAAACAGCCGCTGTTAATTTTGTTAAAATCCCACTGATAAGACTATCCTTTATCGTCATGAGTATATTAGGAGATCAATTTGCCCACATTGGTAACGTAACTACATCGTTCAAGTATTTCAGATTTTGAATTGAATATTGACTGTTAATAAAGATGGGAAAAGTTCCTTGGATCGATGATGTAGGTGGAGCCTCGCTGTCAAAATAGTGAC
Source organism: Hanleya hanleyi (assembly GCA_036873755.1). NCBI lineage: Eukaryota > Metazoa > Mollusca > Polyplacophora > Lepidopleurida > Hanleyidae > Hanleya > Hanleya hanleyi. Next base: position 176,847 of record JAVTVY010042391.1, read on the forward strand.
ATTGCTTCCACTTACGTGAGAGTCATGCTCCCACTATCACAAAGGCATGACAGACTCTCTGTTGAGAATATACGAAAATGGTTATTGTGTGGGTGAGTGGAAGGGGGGGGGGAGGGGGAGTGAAGAACCCCAGCCCTCTCAGACATGTAACAGCCCATTGAATGTATGTTCTTTCCATAATTTGGAAATTTCAGTCCGATGCCCTCTACCATATCTACTACATGTACGCATAGGGAATGACCCTCTCTCAAGAAATCCTGTCGACGGCCATTGTTAATATCAATCTATCCAATTCAGAAGAAAAAAAATTTGGGCAGCGAGAAAATTGGGGCCAGGCGGTGATTATAATGAATAATTATTTATAAATAAGCTTTACTGATCAACAGCTCTCGTAGATTTCACAAACAAGAGAGACTGGTACAATGTATACTAGCTGTCAGAACTGTTTGATAATTTCTGTAGTTGGAGTGGTGGACACGTATTTGGAGTTTTTACGGTACATTAGGTCTCCCACATGTAGGTACATGTATAATCGCAGCACTTGATAATGTAGTGTTCTTGAAGTGATGGGGGCTGGTGGAGGTATAATATTTTATCGTAAAATATGACAGCTCTATCAGCCAGGAAATATCTGGGTTCAGTGCGGTAAGGAATGCTTACTTGGGGGTAATAATATACATTGTACATGTATTCAGGTCAGTGTCTCTGTCAATATTTCACACTTAAGTGCTCTGTTGAAGTTAGATAAGTACTGGCAATGTGTAGATTAAAATGAGATTAATAGAGAAGTTTGGGTTTGGTGACAGGCTGAGAAATCTATGCTTATCATAAATGGCTGACAGAATTTGATTTTCAAGGTACCGTAATTTCAGCAACTTGATTCTGAATTTCAATAAACTGAATTCTTGTCAGGTTGTCTGGTGGATTAGAAAAGAACACTGTCACCCTGTAACTGGTCAGTATGGCATTTTTATTACCTGATTAACTTTTAAAACAAGCTTAACTCTTTCCCCCATATAAGCGGGTTTTGACGACTTGTGTAGATCCCCATGTAAGCGTGTTTTGACGAGTGTTCGCGTAACCCATGAAGACGGGTTTTGACGAGTGACTGAAGTTCCCATGTGGTGGATTATTCTTGCAATTTTTGGCGTTTACTTGAGTAAAACCTAATTAAAACTATACGTTTTCAGAAAGACAAAATTTCAATAAATCTGACTATATGGACTGTTGGTATGTTTTATGGTAAGGGTAAAATGAAATCGGGAGAGAAACAGAAATAATCGATGAAAAATGCGCGATTTGACAACAAATTTGTTTCGTGTGCTCCAAGACAAATGTTCGAAAAATAGTAAAATCTGCTTCCAAATTCCTGAATATTTCACGTAACGCGAGCATAAACTACCAAAGTATCTAACCTTGATGACTAGCTTGTCAAATCTGCCCATCTGAGTTTATTTTATGTATTTTCCCGGGACCTGCAGTCTTCGCGGTAAATATGTTCAGTCGCCATTCTTTCTGAATCGGCCTTTCGTCGACAGTGACCATAGCGACCGAGTCACCACGTGACCTCTTCCTCCAATCACGCCGGGCCGCACCCAACCTTGGCCAATCAGTGAGCTGTGTTTCTTTCATCTTATGAATATTTATTACCGTCTGTATTCTCCGTCACGGAAGGTATATTGGATTAACACAGTTATTGTTCGTTCTACACCTGCCATCTGTTTCTGTTTCTGTTCGTTAAATTCCTCCAATGTCTGGAGAACCATGCATAGCATGTACTTTTAGTACGGCACACAGCAGCACTAACATATCAAACAATAACCTATCTAATTCCTACACCTACTAGCTTAGATAAGCGTTAAGCACCAGACCACCTCAAGGTGGCAAACGGATTCCCAGTCTCATACTCCTTTCGTGGTGTAGGGCAAAACAGAGTCCTCTGCTGATTGCCTCCAGGGTATGGATAATCTGTCTTGATTCTGCATGTGTGTTGAGATTAATTACTCCAGTTGCATCCAGGACTAGCTGTGTTAGGTATCCTGGGTTCCTTTCCAGGGGGTTCCAGACCTCTTCTCCAAAGTAGTACAAAACGGTTTCTTTTAATGCCTCAATGAAGGGGGCCCTGGTTGGCTGCGTGGCTGTACACAGGACAAGGAAATGTGTTCTTGTTTCCGGATCTTTTTGGCACAGAAGGCATGTTGGCCTTGTCTCATATTGGTTAAATTTTGCTCGGTTTTCTTGCAGCATATAGGCGCCAAGAAGAAGTTTCGCTTTGATGTTGGCTTTTTTCACAGCAATTGGTTCATACCCCGCACTGAGCCAGCATGCATGGGGTTTTTTGGGGCTGAAGTCCTCGATGTTCAGATAGTTTAAGGTTTTCTTGTTTCTTGCTTGTGTCCTAATTTTGTGGCTCCAAACTTCCTGTATCCTATTTTTAACCATCTTTTTCCACTTGGTTTCACTGGGCATGTCTTTAATGAGATCATGCGCAGAGGGAAGACCATAGGAGTAGAGGAGATGTTCCATCTCCACAAACCAGCTTTTTGAGTTTGTATCCTTGACTGCTAATTGCCGAAATGCTAGGTCTCTTTCTACACCTGGTTGTCTTAGTATATTTCCTAGTAGGGTGAACTGTCGCCTGTGGATCTCCGACTCTATGGGCACGGTCCCAAGCAGGATGTATAAA